>JANHAO010013165.1:0-15986 GCA_026873985.1 Saraca asoca
AGCCCGACCTGGGACTGGCCCGACGTACAATTTTTACCCGTTGGGTTAACCTGGTAAAACCCGTTAGCCCATTTTGACAGGTCTAGTTGCCACTTTGCTTTATTGTAAATCATAATATAATAATTCATTAAAAATTGTGTTACAATATATACATATAAAAAAATTTAAAAGACTAAAAACAATTAACTCAAGTAATATATGACAGAAAGTGGCATATATAGTTTTATTTATATTCTAAACTCTTATATATATAAATAAATAAAGTGAATTAATTATTTTTATTATAATTAAAAAATTAAAAGTGGTCCAATTAGAAAAACTGTTTTACAATTTATGCATTAAAAAAATTTAAAAGTATTCACGTTTTTTAATTTCCTGTAAGATTTTAGCTCTAAAATTCAAATTCGATGTTTAGAGGAAAATAAAATTGTCGTTGCTTGGTACGTACATATCAAATCTGTCGTTTATAGCTCGCCGCACCCGGAGACTCCAACAGCTTAATTGATCACAATCTTTGGTTCGGTGACTTGGACTTGGAGATGGAAGCCATAAATGATCCAAACCCGATTCACATCCATGATTCAGAGCTCGAGCTTTATACCATTCCAAGCCGTTCAAGTAAGCGTTCTCCTTCTCCTTCATGCGCTCTTATTCTTTCCCCATTGTCTATTTAAACCCTAATTTCCGCATTATCAATCGTTCTATCACTCTCAGCTAAAGCCTCTGCTGATTTTCCACAGGATGGTTTCTGTGGGATGAAATCCATGAAACGGAGAGAGTAGTTTTGAAAGAATTCTTCGATGGAAGCTCAATATCACGGACGCCGAAGATTTACAAAGAATATAGGGATTTCATTATCAATAAGTACAGAGAAGAGCCATCGAGGAGGCTCACATTCACTGAAGTACGAAAATCGTTGGTGGGTGATGTTACTTTGCTTCGAAAGGTTTTTCTTTTCTTGGAGAAGTGGGGGTTGATCAATCATGGTGCCCCTCCAAGTGTTAGTGATGACAATTCGGTTATGGAGGATGAGGACAGGTGCAAAGTGAAGGTTGAAGGAGGAGCGCCCAATGGAATTCGCGTGGTGGCGACACCTAATTCATTGAAACCCATTTCGGTACCTCGGAATGCGAAGACTAGTCGAGATGCAGGGAGTAATGGTTTCAAATTTCCCCCTTTGGCATCATACTCAGATATTTATAACAATCTGATGAAGCAGAAGGAGTTGACTTGTCGGGTTTGCAATGACAAATGTGATTCTAGGCACTACAAAAGTACCCAGGTGATTTTTATATCATTTTTTTCACCTTTTTTGTTTTCACGCAGAAACGAGACATGTTGAGACTTAGGAAGAGCAACTGAAAAAAAAGGCAAAATTGTGACTCCTACTGCCATATATGCTAGTCATCATATTACGCGTGTAAATATATACATTCAAGCACTTGTTCAAGGATGATAACTGATTAGCAGATGCCTAGGTTGTAATTCAGTAAACCCTTGTGTATGTATATCAAATATTTGTGCAATATATACGAGTTCATTCCTCCTATCCTCAATTGTAAATAGTGCTCCCTCACATCCACTCGCCTTTTTTCCTTGTAAAATGAGTTTACGGATATTTGTTGACTCTCGTGTTGATTAAACATGTGCAGACAGGGTATGTTTGTTGTTGAATTAGGGAAAGATATTCATTAAAATTCTTCTTTCCATTTTTCGTTCATATTTCAATACTATTGCATTTGTTCACTTTCTCTCTTATCTGCAGTTTCACATCCATATATGAAAATATATTGTCTTTAATTTTTCTATTTATAACATGACAGGAAGATTTCATGATATGCGCAAAATGTTTCAAAAAAGGGGATTGCGGAGAGAATAGATCTATAGATGAATTCAAACTAATAGAGTCCAATGAAGATAGTAGCAAACTTGGGGCTGCCTGGACTGAGGGAGAAACTCTACTTCTTTTAGAATCTGTTCTGAAGCATGGGGATGATTGGGAACTTGTGGCTCAGAATGTCCAAACCAGAACTAAGATTGATTGTATCGCAAAACTCATTGAGTTGCCCTTTGGGGAGCTCATCTTGGGCTCTGCTCAAAGAAATGTTAACAGTAACAGTGCAAATAGTGCTGTGAACAATGTGCAGCAGCGACAGTCATCTTTATCTGACCATCAAGAAACTTCCAAGACAGAGGATCAACCTCCTGAGCATCAAAATGAAAATGAACAGAATGGAGATGTTGAGAAGCAAGGTCCACCTTCCAAAAGACAGCGAGTTGCTTCGCTTTCAGATTCCAGCAGTTCACTGATGGAGGAGGTAACAGAAAATCATCAATTAGATTACTATATTGAGCTTATGACTTTAAAAATCTGATTGCTTTGCTCTTGGTGGTGGATGGTTTTCACATAAGTGGAGGTGCATGCAATTCTTGAAATATTAAAGTAGTGTGTGCATATGCTTCTTTGTGGTAGTGTTATATATTGACCTAAACAAGTGGAATATTAATTTTTTTTGGCTTATTTTTTGTTATAATGTCATAAATTTGGCTACTTTTAAAACTCTTTAAGCATTAGCGATATGTTTTTTTTTTTTATTTGGAGTCAGTTATTTGCTCTCAGCTTTTTGTGTATTACAATAAATGGATGGCATTTCAACTAGGTGGGACTTCTATCTACTGTGGTCAGCCCTTGTATCACAGCTGCTGCAGCTGATGCTGCTGTCATGGCACTTTGTGATGAGAACTTGTGTCCCCGGGAGATATTTGATGTTGAAGAGGATTATGTTTCTGATGAATCATATCTGAACACTCGGAGTAGCTGTTCAGAAAGGTTATCTATTTCAAATATCTCCCAGTTATTGACTTTTATATATATCCTTTAGAATCTGCAAGATATTAACTTGGTGTTTAATTGATCCTTCACTTTGTAAAAAACCTGCTATCTCTTTCAGAGCTATAAATGGTGAAGGTTCCGGGATGGAAATGTCCACTCATTCAGGTATTTATAATTGTGTAGAAAAAACTCCAGCTTTTGATTATTATTGTTTTTTTCCCTTCTGCAAGTAGTTTCTAGTTTCAAGTCCTTTCTAGCATGTTCTCACGTCAGAGAGTGCTTATAGTTATAGCTTGAGAGATAAATTGAGTGCATTTGTTGTTTGATGTTGCTTTTATACTAATAAACTTGGGCGTGGCTGTGTAGGACAAGGCCAACCACACCCAAGAGGGGGTTAATTTAGTGTTTCAAAACTTTCATAATTTTTAAAATTCTCATTGAAAACATTTGATTTTGGGGAGCCATAAAGATAATTTCAATTTCAACAATTCAAGATAGTTTTATGAAGATGTTTACACTCAAGATATAACAAATCAAAATACTTTTCGCACTCGTTCAACTACATGTAAACAATGTGTCAAGAAGCACATTCATATATAACTATCACTCTTTTCAAGTATTCCAACATCTAACCAACAAGATAAACTTTGAAGCTCAATATATCTAATAATTTTCATCAACAAAAGTAAAGCTTGTTTATTTTTTAAATATTCAATATCATAGAGCCAATAGACCAATAATTTCTACAATATAAATTAAACAATTTAAAGTTTGTAGTCCAAATTAATCAATATCAATAAGAGCAAGATAATCATATGTTTATTCTTCCTATTCTTCTAGACTTGGGGCATTTCTTTTTTCTTGACTTTCTTCTTGAGTTAAATATAACAAGATTTTTCATTATTTTATTCTAATGCTTGCTCTTCTTCTTTTTGGATAATCCTATAAAATATATATAAATTAATTTGCAAATCATATAATTAGTTCAAGATAATTTATTATAATGCATAATTGAAATATATAATTAAAATAAATTAGCACAAGAACATGTATTATCCATATCATATATTTATCAGTCATAGGATAATTTGTCTATAAATATTGGTATAAAATATACACATTAGGATATATTATGTTATTATAGCACCCAATTGTCATCATTAAAACTCATCATGTTGAACCTTAGGGCTAACGGAGTGTTCTTTCTTTTTCTTTTGGTAATCTTGTATTCCTTGGTTGATTATGATTTATGAATCACTGCTTAGCATCATCCCTAATCAGAGCTTTCTTTACAGAAATGCACGACAGATTGCCAAAGAAGGATGAAATACCTTTGACATTGCGAATAAGAGCTTCCATTGGAACTGCTCTTGGAGCAGCTGCTGCTCGGGCAAAGTTGTTAGCTGACCAGGAAGACAGAGAGATTGAACATCTAGTTGCAACAATAATAGAGGCACAGGTAGTTCAAGATTTTCTGTCTGTGTATCTTGGTGCTTGATTAACAATTGTGTGATGGAGGTTTTGGGCATATTCTTTCTTGGTAAATTGTCATCTCAGGGACTAAGTGCTTGTTCTTTGCTCATTTGTGTAACTAAACTAGGTTAATAAATTGCAACACAAGGTCAAACATTTTGAAGATCTGGAGATGATGATGGAAATGGAACTTGCTGAGATGGAGGAGCTAAAAGAGTCTCTCCTGAGTGAGCGGATCGATGTGTTGCAAAGGATATTTAATGCTGGAATCTCTAGGTGGAAGGATTATCCTTCTGTAAAATCTTAGACTAGGTCTGTTAATAATTCTCAGCTTTAGAATTGGACCTGCATCATCAGTGCCAACTAATATAGTATTGCTGTGTGCGACTGCGGAGGCAGAGTAACAATCGAATTATAATGTCGGGAGGCTGAGTTACTTGTTAAAAGATGATTGTAACCACTTCCATAAAGGTTCTTGTAGTGTCGAGCTCTTATCCTTAGTCAACACTAATTTACTGTGACATTAGTAGTAGTAAGTTAATCATAAGCTGTTAGTTATTACAAAATTCTGTTGCATGTTGTTGTGAAAACTTATGTAGATGACCTTTTGTTACTGATATTTACTCTACCAAATTTAAACTGCATGGGCAACCATTTAGTTAAATTTTTTAGCTGACTATCCTGTTTTCGTACGTAAATATCTTCATGAGTAACGCTGCAAATGAATTAATATGAGCGGATGTATTAGAATTTTAATTGATAAAAATTATTATTTTTTAACGCTTTCCTACAATGTAATTCTTTGACAGTAGTAATATTACGAGAATAAAAAAGCCCCAACCAAACGGCAGCATGCACTTTTGCATATATTGCTGCAATTTTTCTAAAATTTAGTATAGTTATATTTATATTATTTTTATTATTAAAAATATATATTCATCTATATATTTTATATACATTCATTATCCTTTCTCTTTATATTAAATATATATTTACCTTTCAATTTCAGAAAAATAAGAAAGGTAAGTATATATATTTGAAAATAAAAGAGACTTAGATATAATTAAATGGAATATTAAGGAAGATAAATGTAATTTGGCTTTTTTTTTCCACAATTTTGTGAAAGTGCACCAATCAGCTGCCAAAGCTTATTACCACCATATCCTAACGCTCTTGTGCACTCCACATGTAGGTATTTGGTTTCCGATCTAATAATGCACCAAACTGGGCATTCAATGTGGAATCTGCCTTAGTGTCATAGGTTGGTAGTCTTCTAATCGAAATTGTACAGCACATGTCACCACTTTTGGCCGACATGTCATCCTTCCAACAACTCAAGCCATATTTGGATAGATAATCAGGGTTTCGTGGAATATATACAGCATGTAAGAAGGAAACCTAAGCAAGTAAATCAGAATAACTGAACCTTAAGAATGCCTTACATAAGTAGCCTCTAGTGTGCAACGGGGTAAAAATAAAGAAATAATCGAATATGGAGAGGAACAACTCCATTTTTATTAATATATGCCTTATTATATAGGTTAGAGTGTGTAGGGAAGGTTTCAAGTTAAGACACTCCTTAGATCCCTAGACTAAGTGCCCTCGATTAAGCGCCCAACAAGTTATCGACACTTTCCCCTAAAGTGTATTCTAAGCCAAAAGCCAAATGATAGGAGTAGATATACTTTCAGTGAGTTGACATAAGGCCTTTTCTCATAACTTTGAATTGAAATGTTGTGTCATTTTATATGGACGTAAAGACAAAAATGTAAGAAATGCAGCCATGTGCTTTTGACTCGCACTGGATAAGCAAACCCTACTAAAATTATAGAAATATGCCCAAAATGGGGAAAAATCAAAAAAATAGTACACAGGTCGGATTGCTTCCAAATTAAAGCCACAAGGCCTCTATATAATGCTTGATTTTTTTACAAAGTTTTGTGTCAAACTGAGCATGTTTGCCCTCTTAAATCATTTATAAGTTTGACTTGTGACATTCTCTCCCACTTAAAAAAATGTCAATGTTCTCATTGTCATCTCAATCTGACATAGCTCCTATGAAGGGCTTCAGCCTACTCCTCTCAAGCTACTCCTTCAAACTCTTCATGAGGGTCTTCACCTGGCTCCTTTGAGCTACTCCTTCAACTGCCCACAGCTTGTCTCTTTGATCCAATGTCACATGAAGATTTTCAAAAAGATGGTACCCTCAACTTGACACAGCATTAGGACAATCTTCACTCTGTAGCTCATCAGTTCTACCCTAAACTTCCTTTTAGCTTGTCTCTTTAAGTATGCTCCATTGAAAAATAATGCTGCCTCTGTAGATTTGAATGAGTTTCCTCTAAAACTCTAAAGTTTTGCTACCTCCGTAAACACTAATGAGCTTTCTTTAAAACTTAAGAATTTTGCTACCTCTATAGACTTGGGGTGTGCTTCCTTGAAACTCAAGAGTTTTGCTACCTTTGTAGACTTTTGATGAACTTTTTTCGAAACTGGAGAACTTTACTGCCTCTGTAGACTTTAGATGAGTCTCTTACAAAACTCAAAATTTTGTTGCCTCTGCAACATGTGCTTACCTCACTACTTTTGCAACTTGCATGCAAATTATTCCAAGGTCATTGCCTTTATAACTTGTGCTTGCCTTACTACCTCTATAGCTTGCATGCACACTATCCCTACACAGCTCTTGATTTGATTCGCTGCCTCTGTAGCTCTCAATTTAACTTGCTACCTTCGTAGCTCTCAATTTAGTTCGCTACCTTCGTAGCTCTCAATTTAGCTTGCTACCTATGTAGCTTTTGATTTAACTCACTACCTTTATAGCTCTTAGTTTGCTACCTCTATAGCTTATGCACACGCTTAATGTTTAGGACTCTAATACCAGAAATGCCCCACATCTAATATCCTATACACTAATGTGAGACACAAGACTGATCCCTTGGTTCCAAGGTTGTTTGCATTGGGTTTAACAATCCATCACATTTTGCTATGCCTTTCAATCAAATCCTCTGACCCTCTCTGAGCTGATACCCTTTGGCAACTTAACTATCATAGTCCCTTTCGAAGTTAATACTTCTCTAGCACCATAGTCCTTATAACCTCTCCTAAGTTTGCACTCTTTAGTGCTGGCATTTCAGAGTTGATACATTCTTGTATTGTGGCCTCACAGCCACTTTTGTGAAGATCGATTCCTTCCAGCACCTCTCATTCGACATCATTTGATGTTTAGGTCACCATAACCTGCTTTAAGCATATCCTCTAATGGGTCACCCATTTTTGCTTGAAAAAAAGGGTTGAGCTTAGAATAGTCTATCACTCTAGCTCGAGCTCCACATGCTTGTGCACTAGCAATTGTGAGCTCTGAGGTTATTACTGCAAAGTTTGTCTTACAACTATGATGCGTTAGCTCCCTAGCATCTTAAATGATCTCTCTAGGCCACTTTGGCTCGAATGTGATCATGCTCTTTAGCATAATCTTTGACTCCTCCCACTGAATTCGCTCATTCATTGCATCCTTCCAAATATTTTAGCCCTTTAACACGATTTTAGACTCTTTTAATAAGATTAGTCTGTTTAACACATAAAAAAAATGTGTCATCCCGTAGGATGTGTCCACTCCCTATTGTCACCACCCTTTCTAGCATGACCAAGGCTTCGCTCACTAAGCTCTACCAAAAGCTCATATGTCCCTCATGGATATGGTCAAGCCTTCTGTCAAGACCAAGGCTTCTCTTAGGGCTTCATTCTACTAGATAGGCCATTAATCCTCTCATCCTTCTAGATGTTTCAACCCTTTGGTTGTAGTGTGGCCATGCACTTTTATACAACTAAGGCTTTGCCCTCTGACTCCACCGATTGTTAACTTGTCCCTCTAGACGTGGCCAAACTCTCTAGTAAGACCAAGGCTTCTCTAAGGCTCTTCCTTCTAGATACGCCATCAATTCACTCACTCTCTTGAGTGGTTTGCATTCTCTTGAATACTTATATGAATGAACACATATGCAACATCCCCGTTGTACAACAAGTCTACTGGCTTCTGCACACGCATGCACTTGATGCACTAATAACGTTCCCTCAGTTGTAACATTTTCACAACTTTGCCTAAGATCTGCTCCAATCTCTTGCTACCCTTTTGGCAAAGTCTTAAATAACGTTTCTTCATGAATTTGAGAAATGTTCAATCCTTTTAGAACCTTTATAAGCTTAGATGAGCTAAATCTAATCCAATTGTCCACTTGGACATGATGAGAACTCATTTCCACCATTTGATTCTTAAGTCAATTCACCTTGCCTACCATGTCTTCTTGCCTGCTCGTTCTTCTGGCCTGTTTTTTTGAATGCTTCGTGAGAACTTAAGTGCTTAGCAAGATTAGCGCTTGGTGTGAAGCCAAATTCGTGTAGCCGCTTGATTTGCTCTCTAATAACCAAGTTCTGATATCAAATGTCATAGATTGATAGCTCTCTAATTAAAACTGTGTGGCACATGTCACCATTCTTGGCTGACATGCTAGCCTTCTAATAACTTGAGACATACTTGGATAGATAATCAAGTCATTGGGGAATATGCACAACATATCCGGAGATAACATAAGCAAGAAAATTGAAGCAATCGAACAACTAAGCCTCAAGAATACCTCATATAAGTAGTCTCTAGTACTTAACAGGCAAAAATAAAGGGACAATCAAATAGGGAGAAGGACAACTCTGACAACTCCATTTTATTGATATATGCCTCATTACATAAATTAGAGCTTGTACAGGAGGCTTCAATCCAACACTCCTTTAGATCTCTATATAAGTGCCAACAAGCTTTAAATAAACACCCAACAAGGCCCCAAGGTGTCTTGAACTGAGCGTCCGATAAACCGTCGACATTTCCCCTCTAAAGAGCATTCTAAACTAAAGGCCAAATGGTAAGAATAGATATACTTTTCATGAGTTGACTTCAAGCCTTTTCTCATAGTTTTGAGTTGAGATTTTGTGCCATTTTACATGGATGTAAAGATAAAAATGCAAGAAATGCGGCTATATGCTTTTTGACTCACACTAGATAAGTGAACTTTGCCAAAATTACATAAATACCCCTAAAATAGGGAAAAACCAAAAAAATAATACACAAGTCAGATTGCTCTCAAATTTAAGCCACAAGACCTCCATACAATGCTTGATTTTTTCACAAAATTTCATATCAAAAGAAGGATGTTTGTCCCCTCAAATTGTTCATAAGGATAACTTGTAACACTTGATTGTAGGTGATAGTGCCACTCCCTAATTTGCATCTTCATCACCTTAAACCCTAAATTATCACTTGAAATATACATAATCTTAAAGCTTTACCCAAGATTTAAATTGAAATTTAGTTAAATTGGCAGAATAAAGCAGAAGATGAATGGAATTAGTTGTGGAGCTTTATTAGTTAAGCACTAGTTGAGCAAATTGCTCAAATTTTTCAATATAAGAATATGTGATAATCTAATCTATAATTTATTATGGAGAAAAATTATGAGAAATGCTCTGATTCTCCATTTAAGCATGAAAACTTAGGTATGAATTTTTATTTTCAAACTTGCTACCTAAATGGTTTTTTTCTCAGTTTTTATCTGATTCTTATGTTTGTTAGCTTTCTTTCTTCTTGTTTTTTTTAGGATTTTTGTGCTTTGATTTTTTGTGCAGATTTTTACTTTTAACGTAAAGATTTTCATGGTTTTTCTTTTGTGTTTTTTTTCATTGTTCTTTATTTGCCTTAAAAATGTATGCTAAAATGTCCAAATAAAATTTCTAAATAACTCTTACACTTATCATGGTAAATTTGAAGAATTGATAGTTGAAGGATCAATATTGAAACTTGAAATGTAGGAGGTTTTTGCTTCTTATGTAAGTCTTTTTAGAGTGTGTGCTTGCAAGAATGAGGTTGATGGATAGTTTTTGTAAGGTTTATTTTCTAATTAATTAGATGATTGTTGCATATTAAATTTACATGTTGTCATTATCTTTAGAATTGCACAAATTTGTGCTTGTTGTGCATTAATTGAGATTCAGATGATTCCTAAAAAGCATCATTTATACCTTTGAGTTGCTTTTATTGTTTCATTTATCTTCTAACTCTAAGAAGTTTGTTATGTTGTGTTATAGCTTTAGGTTCAAAATGCATTTGGTGATGAATTTCTATAAACTAATTGAGTTATTGTTTAACATAGTTCCATCAAATTTTTATTTTAATTGTTTGTTTCTTTATAAATCTCTAAAGTTTAGGAGAATAATCTTGCATCAAATCTCTAATAATCTTCCATTTAATCCCTAAAAGTAAGTAGCTTTTGAATTAAGGAGTTTGACCAAAGATAAATAAGGAAGCACTAATGAAAAATTTTAGTTGATTTACATAAAAAAAGAAACATAAAATAAAAAAAAGAGATAAAATAAGTGAAAATCAGAGATTTCTAACACATTTTTGGTTGAGTATATATTGTGGTGGTTTGATGAAATTTGAATTTCCCTTTTTTTGCCTCTTCTTGAATCCAAAAATATTTTTCAAACATTTTCACTTGATATTTGTCCATTCTTCTCATATTTTTATCATCTATGCTTCAATCTCTTTCTCTCTCTTTTTCTCTCTTTTTGTTTCTACCATTATTTGGATTTTTTTATCTCATATTTAGGTATAAAAAATGATAGTTTTGTGCTTTAAATCTTCAATTTATATCTCTCTACAAACTCTTCAATTTATATCTCTCTACAAACTCTGATGATGTACTTTATTGAAGGAGGACAACTTGGTTGCCACTGCAAATAGAGAGGTATGACTTCTTTACCATAGGATTTTCCATATTCATCTTTTTTCTAGTCCATTCACTGGAAATGTTCCTAAACTATTTGTAATTTTTAATAACTTTTTATGAAATTTGTATACCTATCTATTGATTCTATGTAAGTTTGGATGTATTTTCTCATTTCTTTTCCTTTATCACGACGTACAACATATAATTGCTAAGGTAATTAGTTGGCCTTGATAAAATTTCATAATAATGCTTAGATGAACTACCTAAGTAATTTGATTTGTTAAATTATTTGTTCTTTCTAATAACTATATCATTCTAAATAAGTGTTTAGGACTTAAATATGTGATCATGCATTTATTTACTAATGTGATCTAATTGGTTGTTAGAACGCTATATCATAAAATGGTGTTGAAAAATATAAACTTGAGGAGATATATAATGTTAGAACAATTTTTTTTATTGTTTTAAAATTCTATGAAACGTTTGGAGTTAGGTAATGATTTGTCAAAAAAATTGAAGATTCTATTTTACTCTATAGTCACACAATTTAAACTAAACATTTTTTTTCTTACTTTAACTTTTACCATGTAATTGATCCTATGAGAAAATAATTGAGACATAGAAATATAAGTCTATTATATGGTTATTACTTACTAAAGATACATTATATATGCAGATTTTAGATTCTATATGAAGATGGGAGAGTGAAGTGAATTGTCAACTTTTTTTCTCTGTAATTGTTCTACTTTTCACATATTTCTTTTCAAGTATCAATGCTCACTTTATTTTCATGTCATTATGTCAAACAATCTTGACTTGGAAAGGGCCATTGGGAATAGTGTGGAGCACTGCATGTCCTTAACTTAAGAGGTCTCATTGCAGTGATACTCATATTTTTACTATCGTCAATAAGTCAAATCTTTCTCCCTTTTTTTTTCCATCAATTGCATGTTGTTTCTATTAATATATTGATGTCTATTTTTTCTAATTTTATCTTTTGTTCTTTAACCACTACTTTTTAATATGTAAGCTATTATGCTCTTAGATGACAAGGGTGACTGTGACATTGAGTAATTCTCCACTAAATGATAAAGTTCAACAAAATCAAAGTTCAAAACCAACAATCACAATTCATTTGCTGGAGTTGAATGCTAAATGTGATGAATAAAAAATATGTTTATTTTGCTTTGGTATAATGTATCCTATATTTTTACTCTTAAATGAATACTATTTTGATTATTTAGTTTAGTAGAATTGTTGCAAAATTGTTGAAGTTTTAATAAATTAGTAGTGTATTTGATCATTTGGCGTAGTCAAACTTTCAAGGACAAGTCTATGTATGTATGTATGTAAAAATTGATTGGGTTATGGATATTAAAATAATACAAGGTAACAACCTTTTCTTTAGGGAAGTTTTTATAATACTAATAACATTGATCTAATTATAAGCACATTTTTATAGTTAGCTAATAACTTTGATTGAGTCTTAATTTATTTTCTCACAAGGAAGAGTGCATTTTTGAGAGGGAAATGATATATTCATTACAAGTTGTCCAAAAATCCCAATATGGTGTTTGGCATTGTCTATCACCTTTACAATCCATCTAAAGTCATATATAGAGGTAATCAATTCTTATGAATTTCTGTTGTTCTAAGCATAACTTTTATAAGTAAACATTGCCTTTTTATTTTACCTTAGTTGTTGAAACATGTGAAGCTAGCTTTTTGTGTTAAAGACTTTTATGCATAAATATAACATTTGAAAAAGTGATTTTAGATGAAACAAATCAACAATATGAGCACAAAGTGTAAATTTTTCATTTGTTTATTGTCTCAACATATAATAGCTTTCATCTATTCGACATGAGATGTTATAGAAACAAAAACTTGAATAAAGCATGACATTTATTGTGAATAGGATGCAAATAATGCAATTGTCATTGAGTAGTCAGCTTTAGACTAGGTAGCAAAAGCTTGCACAAAATCTATTTGTATTTGTTATATGATGCAAATAATGTAGTTAATGCACATTGATTTATTAAATTTATATCTATTATATTTATCTTCTTGGCATATTTATGAGCATTCTAAATTGTTTGTATTATGATTTTCTTACTCCCAAATGGACGGTAATGCTAGTGACAATAATTTGATATAGCTCAGGTTGTGAGTTATTCAGTCTTTTCTAAGTACTTAACAATAATTTGAGTTTAAAA
Source organism: Saraca asoca (assembly GCA_026873985.1). NCBI lineage: Eukaryota > Viridiplantae > Streptophyta > Magnoliopsida > Fabales > Fabaceae > Saraca > Saraca asoca. The sequence goes on from JANHAO010013165.1 coordinate 13,299, forward strand.
ACAATTTGTGTCATTCAAAAGTATAGCTCGTTAATTTGAAAAGGCTAAAACTCAATTTCAGTCTTTTTCCAAGGACTCTTCAAAATGATCATTGCAATCCTTTTGTGTTCTTTTAGCTATGATCAACACATTACTCAATTATGTGTGGTAATCTGTGATTGATAAAGTTTACAGGCATTATGGGTATTTTTGAAACCATGCAAATAGGCTAGCAAAAGCCTAACAAATGAGTCTAATTGAAAAAAAGGGCCTAACTCAAGGTTGCTGAAAAGCATCCAAATATGAGCTCAGGTTGCTGCGCAACAATGCTCACAATAACCTCAGGTCGATTAACAATGAGCTCTAGCTCTCAAAATGGAGCAGGCCACCTTAGCTATCTTCTAGAAAGCTCACTGTGGTTAAACCCAAGGAGGGACTAACTTGCATGACCAACTTTTATACACCAACTTGCAAGAATCAAGTGATAATTAGTTTATTATTTTCCCTTCTTTGAAATACATTAAGATTGTACACCTCAGTAATTATAAATAGGGGTTGAGACCATTGTGCAGGAGAGAACCAATCTTAGATAGAAAGGCCTGACTAGGACAATAGAGACTCTCTAATAAATATAGAGAATTATTGTACAAACAAATATAAGCACTCAACAAAACATATTGAGAAATAACACTACCATGGATGTAGAGGTCGATTGACTTTAGGCGAACCACATTAAAAACTCCTGGTGTATTCTCTCTTTGTTCTTCCTCTCTTTCTTTATCCTTCCCTCTGTTACGCACCAATCTACAATTTAGCGTTTACTAAACTTACTCGTTGATCGAATCTTACTGTTAACATTTTGGCGCTAGAGGAAAGGCCCTAAAGCTGCATCCTCTTTGATTTCTTACTTAACTACAATGGCTAGAGGAAGAATAACCAGAAGTTCAAATATTCTGGTTCATCAGCTAGAAGTTCACATAGAACAGTAGTGGAAACAAGTTCTCTTTGTGGCAACCACTTCTGCTGTTTTTGCCATAGGTGCTGTCATAGGCTTGCCCCCCATTGCCCACCATTAGCCTATTGTTATTGTTCCTAGGATTGATGGAGTGCAAGCATGGCACTAACATCAGTAAACATTAGAGAATACAATGAAAAAGCTGGTTGTGATTAACATGCTGACACAAGCACAAGCCCAAGGCATGCTGTTATATGTAAAAATCAGCTCATCCTGAATGAGCCTGTGGATAGCCCAAGAGCGACAAAAGCACCAGCCCGAAGGATATTTGGATCACTCTGCCTTCATCTCATGTCACGGGGTGACCTCAACTCGAGCTCATACATGACAAAGCGAGCTTGACCATGTCATTCGAGAGGCTTACTCCCAGACCGAAGGATTTGGTGTGCGAAGTACGACCATCGACCTGAGAGCTCGCTGAGCCAAAGACCATAAGAGACCAAGTCATTACATGCCTAACGGAAACTTGGGACCCACCTACAGAAGACAATCTATAGTAGTTGGAAAAGAAAATTTTGTGTGTCCATTCTATCTTGTACAATAAATATTGATATAGTAGATTTATTGCATGTGAGATTTCCTTTGTACCTTCCTCTCCTCTATAAATATGAGGAAGGAGCCTTCTGGGAAAAGAGAGATCATCTGGGAGGTAGGAGAAACCTCTACCAAAATAGAGAGAAAAATTTGAATACTAAAACTCTATAGAAATAATATATGAACAATACACTACTGTGGACATAGGGTCCGATTATATCTAGATTTGGCCGAACCACATTAAAAATCTTATGTCCCTTTGCTACTTTTCCTTCCATCTTTATGTATTTCTGCTGATTTATTGTGTTTGAACCAGTGTATGGTTAGAGATCTTGAAGAATCCTCCAGTTGGCTGGAGTTTGGCTAAATACCAAAATCTGACGTCAACATTTTGGCACCATCTATGGGGAATCTCACCTGTTCTTGTTCATTTTCACTGCAATGGCCAAGGGAAGAGCAACCAGAGCTTTGAATGCACAACCCAATCTTCCAGAGGGTCATGTTTTAATAGTGAATTCTTCCATTGCTCCTGTCATCGGCGCAACCACTGGCTTCCCCCCGGCTAGTTTTGTTCCACCAACTGCCATTACCAATGGAATTTTGAATTGTTTGGCCCTCAGAGACACAATTGAGGACCTAATGAGAAGGGGTCATCTAAGGGAGTATGTGGTACAGCCTGCAGGGTAGCAGCCCTAGCCTTTCCAATGTAGCACCGACCAGGAGTCGAAGGGCTCGATCCAAATTATACACTGATATTGTATTCCAAAATTTTGGAGCGAATGTAAATGTGATTACTTTGTTTTGTTGAAAGCTATTTGCCAATTGGCTTGATGTCATTTACTCTTTCCCTTTTTGCCTCTAAGCATTTGCAATATCTACAGCTCATATATGGTCAATTTCCACAAACCTCACGAAGAATTCTATGCTGACTATGACCTCTGGTCCGTTTGAGGCCCCTCGAAGCTCATTCTAGAGAAGAATTAACAGACACTATGCTAGCGCATCTGTAGGCTCACTGAGGTGCAAAAGCACTAAAAAACACTCACTTTGCCAATTGAGCTATAGGCTCGTTGAGTGATAAGTGGAAAATGTACCTATAAAAATAACGATCATCACCTCTTAAATAGTTATTAATTTGTGGTTTTTGTTTAATTTTTCCT
>JANHAO010013166.1:0-16024 GCA_026873985.1 Saraca asoca
CAGTAGTTGACAACATGTTTGCCAACTCAGGCAATGTGAGATCAATGAAGAGCTCATGGTTCATCTCAAACCCTAAATTAGCCAACTTTCAATTATCCCAATCATGTATAGGACATGGGAATGAATCTAGGCTCCTTCCACTCATTTTGTACCAGGAACAATTCCTTTTGAGGTCAAGTACCTCTTAGTGCGTAAATGAGCTCTAAAGAGACTTAGTAGATAAAGAATCATCTTTCTGGGATTTATGGTCTCATGCCACTTTTATAGCTCATTTTGACAACGATGCCAGCATCAACACTTGATCTTGCATCATGTCAGCCTGATGCTTCTTGTAAGCATTTCGTTAAGCTTCCCAGGATTGGCTCATAGAGGAAAAGGTTAATCTTTCTCAAGGATGTACTCTATCCTCTTGGACCTAAAAACCATTTTAAGTTCCTGAGTCAATCAGGGTAATTAGGACCAATAAGCCGTTTATTATCTAGATTTGCTTCATAAGCAAAAATGAGTCGTACTCATGGTGAAAATGCACGTGATGCAAATGATCTACAACAAAGTAAAGAGGGTAGCAGTATGATTTGATATATAACCAATTTAAAAGGATGATGTAAGTGCGTCTTGCTATTTTTATTAAATCGATTCTCCCACCATTTTTGGCAAACTAGTAGCCCTCACTACCAATTCGAGAGTATTAATTGAACCCTGGTGGGTCGGGAGTCCGTAGATGAATCATTTGGCCTTGTTTGACACAACAAACCAAATATCCGAATTAGTAACTGATAACGTTCAATATTTATCAACCTTGTATGACACAACAAATCAATAAATATAACATTCAATCAGTGTTTACATCATATGTTTCCCGGATCATCGAGTGACTACAGCTTTAGTCCTATCACATCATATGTCATCTAGTCGACATGGCCTCCAAGTCTGAGCGATCAAGTTTTTAAGCATCCAGATAACTCAAACTCAGTTAAATCCAACCCATTAAAAATAATGAGATTTCTCGTATAAAATTAGTGCCTTGTGTGACATAACAAACACTGACGCCATTTGAGAAACACACGTTATTTAAAATGGAAGGCTTTAGATTTAGTATGCAGTTGAGGGATTTTTACTTGCATATGCAGGTTACATCCATTAATTAGTCAATTTACATGCTTTGCATGACCTAGCATACCATATCTAAAATGACATGTGTCGTTGATCATACATATATATCTCATATGTAATGTGCATAAATACATGTGAAATAGATATGGGCGCCAAAAGCAAATTGTGTTTAAGTTTCTAAGCCTTAAAGAAACTTAAACTGAATCAAAAATACATAGGGAATTTTACATCATATGTAAACTTGACAAGCAGCTTCATAAGCCTCCTTGTGCTCCCACCAGCTTTTGGACTCCTTAGAATCTTCATCTTCACTTAGGTCTTTGTATTACAACCAAAATAGAAAACAATTTTCTATTCTAAAAAATTATTATACATTATAATAATCAAATAGAGCACGCAGGCTCAATAAATAATAGAACCCAAATAAAGATTATAGTCATCTATTTGAAGATAAATAGCCCACATCACATTCACCATCGCATACTTGCATAACTAACAATTAATTATGCAATATGCAACACATAATAACATTTATTATGCATGATACATCACATAATAACATTTATTATGTATGATGTAATCCATTTTATTGATTGGGTTTCAACTTCTTGTTGCTTTAAACACTTTAAATCAATTATTGACCTTTTGGCTCACATTTAATCACATTAAATGTAATTTGGTATGAAATAATTTTAGAAACATTTTCTAAAATCATTTGGGCTAAATCCACATCAATATATCATATATATATATATATTAATATTTAACCTAATTAAAAAAAATTTTCGACCAAGGGCATTTTCATAATTTCAGAAAAGACTAGGGGCATTTTCAAAAATTTCGAAAAAATCGTCAAGGATATAAATGTCATTTTCAGAAAAGTCAAGGGCATTTTTGATATTTGTTGAAAAAATCCAGCTCGTCGATCTAAATCTTGAAATTCCAGAGTCTGACGACCAAGCCCAGATTCTGATGAGGTAAGTGCAGTTTCTGGCAACCCCAAATTTGGCCAAAAATACCATTCTCACGCCAAATCAAGCTTCCAAACCATTTAGAAACACTTCCAAACCAAATGATGAACAAAAACAACAACAAAACAACCTCAAAAACCAATTTTTCAAGCAAAAACCCAAATTAAAATCGAAACCTATTTTCGGCCAGCAACAGCACACAACAATTTTGTGCAATCATCAACACATATAACACTTATACATGCTCAAACAACCTCAAAACACAATGTAAGGCTCTGATACCACTGTTGGGTTTTCCTGGTTCAAGGTGGCTAAAATTTCAAAAACATTTCCATAAAGAACATGGCTTGGCCGAACATACCCATGCTAGGATCTCGTTAGACTGAGGCTTCAATGTATCAAATACATCAAATTAAGAGTTCAAGGAAGCAAGACTAACCTTTAATCCAGCTTAAAACGCAGCGGAATGGTCGGTCACTGTAGCAGCACAAATGCCCTACCTCCACTAGTGATCCACGCTGAAGAACTCCGCAAATGGCCTCTACAGCTCCTCTCCTTATGCTAGCAAGACTTGGAAGCTGGATGGACCAAGAAGAGTTAAGGAACTTGCCAGAACTCTTTCGGCTCTCCTTCCCCTTCGGTGGTTCGGTCTCACCGAACCCATGGAGAACCATTCTCCACTTTGGCTGAACTCTTTAGCCAAATCAAGGGAAAAGAGCTGCACACACCAAAACTTCTTTCGGTGGCTCCTCCTCCTCCTCCTCCAATTCGAAAACCGCCAAACCCAAGCCTTGGAAGATGGCTTCTCCTCCTCGGCCTCCCACCTCACTTGGCCGAACATTTCAGCCAAAAATGTAAGGATGAAAAGGAAGTTGAACGACGTCATTTTGGCTAGCCTCCTTAGGCCAAAATGGCATCGTTTCGGGCTGTAGGAAAACACTTTTCCAAAATTGCAAAACAGCTCCTATAGTTTTCATAAACTATATTTCAACCCCAGAAATTTCATCAAATTACATTTTGGTCCCTGTACATCAAACATATCCAAACTTTGGCCATATCGTTCTCCGTTATGCGAGTGACCCAGTAGGCCCTTGAAATGTTGGCAAAAATCCAAAATATCCTTCAAATCATTTGAAAGCATATAAAATTAATCCAATTAATTTTATGATCAATTTCTCCAAATTAATCATCTATGGAGCAGACTCTAGCAAGCCATTATAGCTACCCAATTTTTGGCAGGGTCAACAATGGTGACAAGCCTGTCTGTGGCTGTTCTTAGTGTACATTACACCATGCATGATACAATCCCTTCATTACCTATATTTGGATTAGTCAAAGGTATGGATAATGATCAACCTCTATAACTAGTCATAGTTTCTCAATATCGTGAATTATTCGACTTAAACGAATCCGAGCACTCAAATCCCATTTGAGTCTCAATTCTACCTTGTGCAAGGATTTACCGAGTCAAATCAATTCATTGAGTGGCCATGAATATCACTCCAATGAGTGGTAATGAATCCTATCTTGATTAGGCAATGCCTAACTACATTTCTAGAAATATCCAACATAAGCCTTTATAGTTCCTCATGGCTAGAGTCACATTTGACTTGGTCAAAGCATAACCTTTCATGTAAAAGACATCCCACAATCTTAAGTCAAAGGATCAATCATGCGATCACCACTGGAGATTAACTGTTGACGCAGCTCTATACAGTATCTCCAAATGGGTCAGACAAGATCATGATTACCAGTTATATTTCTCCAAACTAACTGGGTTGTGTCCACGTGTGTATTCAAATGTAACTCATTTACACCTCAGCTTGTGAGGTCAGCTGCTCATCACATGAGAAACACCCCAGCGTCTAGTCTCAACAGATCTAGTAATGCCCAGTTATCAGATCTCAACTAGTGTCATTTTGGTGTAGAAGTTTATATTATTAACAATCACCTTCATAATCCCATAACCCCTTATAGGATTGATTGAATGAATTAACTTCTCACCATAGACTTCATCTTAAATATACAATGCACAATGAATGCAATATAAGATGAATATACAACCTTTAATATCCAAATCCACAGAATGTACAGTCATAGATGCAATAGGGTCTAATCAAATTGGCCTAGGGCACCTATCCAGACTAACACCATATACTACAAGTAGTTAGGTAACTCAGTTTTATAAATTTCTAATTTGATTGGTGTCGACAACCACAATCAGTCAGTAATGTAGAAAATCCTTCAGATGAAAGCATCCTCATAGCGATCTTAGCTAGACTTTGCAAGGATGGGAACTGTACTAGAGTATATACAAGTCTCTAGTGAGGGACTTGAGTAAATTCTACAAGTGAGCCACCAAGGACATTAGGTGGGAGGAGATTTTTTGCCTAAAAAAGCCCAACCAGAAGGATGAAGTGATGGCTCTAACCAGTGCAAGAAAAGAAGCAATGGCGGGAATAACAGAAAGGGTCAAAAGGATAACTCTGATGGCCAAGCTACAAAAAATGCCTAGAGTGAGTGACCTCAGCACCAAGATCATCACGATAGCTACAACATCTTGTCAGATACTCCAGATATAATCTTTGCAATAGAGAAGGACAAGGAGGACTTCGGGAAGCCCAAAGCTATAAGGACTTTTCCCGAGCACAAGAACAGAAATAAGTTTTGTGCTTATGCCAATGAGGTCAGGCACAATACTTCAGAGTGTTAAGCACTTAAGGACGCCATTGAGGACCTCATCAAGAGAGGTTACTTAAGGGACTATGTGGTGCGATCTTCAGGACAATGACCTTCATGGCTCCAACAACTAGTGCAACATCAACGTCAGTAGACTCCTGAATATAAGAAGGCACCCTCGATGAGGACCATATTCACCATCTATGATAGGCTTCATATTGCAGGCACTTCCAATAGGTCGCATGATCGTTACGTGTGAGAGGCGAGCTGCGTCCTACTCATGAGTCACAAAAAACTTGAAAGACTAGCGAAGAAAGCGAGAATGGCCTCAGATAGCATTACCTTCATAGAAGAAGATGCATAGGGAATACATTCTCCCCACAATGATGTGTTGGTTATTTGAGCTAGAATAAGTAACGTTGAGGTGTGGAGAATAATGATTGACACTGGTAGCTTGATAAACGTTATGTATAAAGGGTGTTTCGAGCAAATAGGATTGAGTGTGAGCCAATTAAGGCCTTCCCCTGAGCCTCTCTATGACTTCATAGAAGATGAAATATTACCATGCAGATCAAGCTCCCAATTACTCTAGGAGACTTGGATCACCAAGCCACTGTCCTGGCGAACTTCCTGATCATACACCATCCCTCAACATATAATGTGATGCTAGGGCAACTCACGGTGAATGACCTAGATATGGTCACATTAACCAAGACACTTACAATTAGATTCCTGATGCTTAATGGAGTTAGATGTGTGTAAGGTGAACAACATATAGCCTAGCGATGCTATGAGGATGCGATTAAGCTCGGAGTAAGAGGAAAAAAGATTAATATGGTGTTTGGTGGAGAACCATGAGCCATGAGCCCAACAGGAGTCAACCACAACCTCAACCCCCATAAGATGGATATAGATCAAGCAACTGACCCAGTTGAGGAGCTCAAAGATGTGTAGGTTAGTGAGGTAAATGCTGAGAGATGCCTCAAGCTAAGGAAAAGCTTGCCTCTGGCTATGAAAACATAGATAGTCGAATCTCTCAAGGCAAACCTGGACATCTTCACCTGGAATCGTGAAGATATGGTAGGGATTAACCCTGAGGTCATGTCACATAAACTCAATATCGACCCCCTTTACAAGCCAGTTTGCTAGAAAAAGAGACCTATGACAGTCGAGTGATATGTCACTCTGAAAGAGAAGGTGGAGAAGCTTCTTGCCAATAAATTTATATGAGAAGCTTATTACCCAACTTGGGTAGCCAACCCGATTCTTATGAAAAAGAAAAATGGTAAACGAAGAACCTGTATCAACTTCACAGACCTAAATAAGGCGTGTCCAAAGGATAGTTTCCCTCTACCGAGGAGTGATTAGCTCATGGATGCAATCACTGGTCACTAACTTCTCAGCTTTATGGATGCCTACTCAGGGTACAATTAGATCCTCATGGACACACAAGATGAGGAGCACACCTCATTTATCACTAACTATGGGCTGTACTATTATAAAATGATGTCCATTAGACTAAAAAATGCAAGGGCAACCTATTAACAATTGTGAATATGATGTTCAAAGAACAAACTGGAAAAATGATGGAAGTGTACATGGACAATATGTTAGTCAAGTTTGAGCAAGTTGCCAACCATGTCCATGATCTGGGGGAGATGTTCTAAATTCTGAGAAAGTATCAAATGAAGCTGAACCACATCAGTGTGTGTTTAGGATTGCTTTGGGAAAGTTCCTCAGAATCATGTTAAACAACAAAGGAATTGAAGCGAAAAATCAAAGCCCTTATCGATATGAGATCCTCAACCAGAGTCAAAGACATACAAAGTCTATATGGTCAGGTAGCAACCCTTAGCAACTTCATTTCAAAACCCACGGACAAGTGCATCCCCTTCTTTGGTGTGCTAAAGAAAGCACAATGCTTTAAGTGGGCTAAACAGTGCAAGATTACTTTTCAAAAGTTGAAAGAGTACATGGGACGAGCTCCTCTCTTGTCCAAACTAAAGGAAAGAGAGAAGCTCATCATTTACCTGGGGGTGTCTCAGCATACTTTCAGTGTAGCTCTAATACAAGAAGAAGTTGGAGCTCAATTTCTGATCTACTATGTTAGTAAAAGGCTGCTAGATGCCAAAATAAGGTATTCACCAATGGAAAAACATGCCTATTGCCTCATGAGTGCATCGCAGAAGCTGCGATCCTATTTTTAGGCACACAACATAGAAGTGCTCACACAATTCCCACTCAAGCAAGTCTTGCAAAAAATGGATAGCTCAGGTCACCTACTTAAGTGGGCTATGGAACTGGTTGAGTTTGATATTGAATACAAGCCCAGACCAGCAATGAAAGAGCAGACCTTAGTAGATTTCATTGTAGAATTCATATGGCCCATGGAAAAAGAAGGAGAGACCACAGAATGTCCATACTAGGAATTATATGTTGATGCATCATCAAGCAAGCAAAAGGTTGAGGTAAGAGTGCTGCTAATCAGCCTTGAGGGGTACAAGATCTTTTGTGCATTAAGATTTGGCTTCCAAGCCACGAATAATGAAGCGGAGTATAAAGCATTGCTAGCAGGGCTCTGTCTCACAAAAGATATGCGAGCTGAAAATTTGAGGATATTTAGCAATTTCGAACTCATTATCTGTGACATTCGAGGGGAATATCAAACGAGAGGGTCAAATTGGCTATTTATCTTAAGATTTTATGAACTCAAAACTCATTACTACGTTACAAGGTTAATCAGATTTCGTGAACTCAAAACTCTCATGCAGGCGCATTAGCTCGTTTGGCCACAACCAGGGATGCAGATTTCTTAAGAGCGATCCCAGTGGAGTTTCTTCCATCATCAAGCATAGATCAGAAAGATGCTATGATGACAATTGCCATGGCACAGGACTTGTGGATGAGTTTGATCATTGATTACCTACAAGATGGTAAGTTGCCTGAAGGCAAGTTGGAAGCACATCATTTACGAGCTTGAGTAGCTAGATACTGCATCAGCGACGACATGTTATATAAGAAGAGATTTTCAACTCTATCCTCGAGGTGTATAGATGGCCATAACTATGAAATTGTCTTAAAGGAAATCCATTTTGGCCATTGCAGAAACCATATTGGAAGGCCATCTCTAGCTCAAAAAGCACTCCAACAAGGATATTATTGGCCGATGATGAAGCAAGATGCCATAGACCTTGTGAGAAAATGTGATAAGTGCCAGAGGTTTGCCAAAGTCGCACAAGCTTCACTAGCCTACCTACAATAGATGGTCAGTCCATAGCCCTTCATAATCTGGGGCATAGACCTGATTAGACCACTCCTGACAAGTCGTGGGAACTACAAGCACGTAATAGTCACATTGACTATTTCACTAAGTGGGCGGAGGCAAAAGAACTAGCATAAATCTCTTCTGCAAAGATTGAGAAGTTTGTATGGGCCAACCTTTTTTACAAGTTTGGAGTCCCTCAACAGATTATGACTGACAATGGGACCCAGTATAATAGCGAGTAGTTCATCAAGTTCTATAGCGATCTCAAAATTATGAAGAGCTTCTTAGCTATAGACCATCCTCAAACCAGTGGACAAGCTAGGGCAATCAACAAGATCATCAAGCAGATCTTGAAAACACGATTAGAAGCTAAAAAGGGAACATGGGTAGATGAACTGTAGAAGATGCTTTAGGCTTACAGAACCATAACTCGCAGGACCACAGGGGAAACTCCCTTTTCAATGGTATATAAATCTGAGGCCATGATCCTAACAGAATTTAAAGTGACTTCACAACAACGAGTGACATTTAGTCTAGAAGATAATAATTAGCTACTCGCTGTAAACCTCGACCTCATAGAAGAGACAAGAGAAATAGCCTGCCTCAAGGTCACAACCTATCAACAACGGGTTGTGAGATACTATAACCAGAAGGTTTGAACTCGAAGCAATAAAATTGGTGATCTCGCTTGCCAACTTATTCTACCTAGAGCTCACAAGGCTAGTGACAAGACACTAGGCCCAAACTAGGAGGGTCCATACATAATCAAGGAAAACTTAGGGAATGAAGCTTTTCACCTAGTGAATATGAATGAGGTTGAAGTTCCTCAAGCATGGAATGTTGAGCATCTCTGCCCGTACTATGAGTAGAATTCTAATCTTGTAAAATTATTTAGAAATTAATAAAAGCACTTAAGTGTTTCTTCAAATTTTTATGTCCATATTTATTAATTTTTGAATAAAATCTTAACAAAGTCTTCCATGGGAAACAAGCTATATATCTAAAAAAAGGAGGTCAAAGAATGCCATCTGAGGCATGACCTACTGGACAATTCATTGCAAGCTGAGGCACAACCTATCTGGGCAACAAGGTTGCTAGTTGAGGCGTGACCTACCTGGGCAATTCATTGTTAGTTGGGGCGTAACCTACTGGGCATTCATCTTAACAAAGTCATGACGTGTTAGCTAAGACACATTCGTGTGACCTACCTAGACACATAACTCATGTTAGATGAGGTGTATCTATGTGACCTATCTGGACACACAACTTATGTTAGTCGAGATGCATCCGTGTGACCTACCTAGACATGCATCTCATGCTAGTTAAGGTACAGCTTTCATACAACCCACCTAAGCACTCAAACTCATGCTAGTTAAGGTGCAGCTTTCATGTGACCTACTAGGCACTCATCTTTGCATAAATTCATCAAGTCATGGTTTGCTAGCTGAGGTCCATTTACATTAACTTATATATTATCATTTGCGACCTACTCAGCATTCATCCTGACTAACATTTGTTAAATCATGATTTGCTAGCTATTATATGCAGCATATAGAGCATTCAACTATAGAAACTAAGAGGAAGTAAGCGAGGATATCATAAAAGTCCATTTAACACCTCCTTCAATAAGGTAAATTCATACAAAGTTCAAGAATAAACACAAAGTTCAAGAATGAAATCCAAAGTTACAAAAATCACAGTTTAAGAAGTATAATTCTCGAGAACTAAGCTTTTTTGGGATGAAGGTTCAACATATGGGGTAAGCAGGTTGTCCATCATTTGATTACCAATAGCTTCCATGACCTATGAATTACCTTCTCTTTGAATAACACCCTCAATAAGAGAAACTTCAACAGCGGACTCTGCAATCTTTTTAGAAAAAGTGGCTTTCGCAATATTCTCAAAGTGTTTAACACCCTCAAGAGCATCCTTACTAAAAAAATGAGAAGTCCATCTTCAGGTACCGCTCCTATAGAGTGTACAAGAAGGAGATACTGGTTTCAGACTTGGCATTTTCTATTACTCTTACAACTAGCACAACAGTCTCCATTTTAATTCAAGTGACCTTTTCTTTTCCAAAAGAAACTTCTTCCCTAGCCACCTCAAATTTCTTCTCAGCAACCTCAGCTCATTGCACTACTGCCTCAACTTACTGAATTGTTGCATCCAGTTCACCCCTAATTTTTGTCAGCTCATTAACTGCTTTGCTGAGCTCTAATGTGATAACCTCGTAATTTGCCACTTCACGAGATAGAGCGTACTCAGCTTCTTTTTTAGGGACCTTTGTGTCTCTAGCTCTTTCCCTTAACTCTAATGCCTCAGCGATCACAGTAGCCAGGTTATCCTTAAGTTTTGCTTTATCCTTGCCCCAAGCTCGAAGTGCCTTTTTCAACTTGATTATTGTCAACAAGTTTTGAGAAAACCAAATGGACAAGTTAGATTACATAGAGAGAAAAGAACCGGAATGGCTTTACTTACCAGCAGGCCATGATGAGTTGTATAGCTCAACAATCCTTCACTTGAGAAATCCTCTAACTCAATTGCTTTGGCTCTATTACAAGGCCCCAGGATCACATTGACATTATCCAGGAGGAAGTTGAAGCACTCCTCCATTTTTGGGCCAAGACTGGTGATTGTTCCTCGGCCTCAACCTTAGGCCCTACCTATTCTGGGGTGGCAACAATTTTCTTCTCCTTGTCTCTTTTTTGCTTTTTAGCAGGGGGCTCAAAAGGGGATGTGACCTCGACCACTTTGACCACCTTAGGATGCCAGGTGGGAGTCAGCTCCTGCAAGGGCTCTACTACTAAGGTCGAAGATAGGTTTGTAGCAGCAGAGGTTGTAGCGGCATCAGGAGCCGATGAGATCATCGTAATAGGATCGAGTGGTGGCTTTCGGACGATAAGCTTCATCATGTACTTGTAATCTTCAAAGTTTGCTGGGTTGACCTCCCAAATTTGGCAATCTCTGTTCTCCCTAGTGAGTTTAACATTTAAAGGTGGAGCAAGCTTATGTAAGCGTAAGAGATCTTCATCAAATTTGAGATTATTCTTGAAGTCATCCATAGCAGCGAACTGACCTAACTCCTCAACCTCCTCAGCCTCAAGAGTCAGCTTCTTGCCAGTCTCATCTGTAAAAAGAAACAATGTTAGAATCAGAGAAATAAATATATTAATTTATCAAGCTTGTACGTCCTCAGCTCGCTCACTAAGAGTAAGAACAAAACTGAAATTGCAAAGATGACAAAGAGACAGACATGAGACATAAAACCAGTGGGTCTTATAGTGCCCCACATTAGATTTGCCCTTGGTGTCCCCTTGTGGCAAAATCTTCCTATGCTTAATCTACCGAGCTAAAAGATAATAAATCCTATCCTGCAAGCTCGTGCTCCTAATGCTATAGAGGTAGCATAGAACCTTTGCAGATGGTGGTGGGAGATTATTTCTCAAATATACAAGTGCCAGGGAAGTAAGCTGGGAGTAGGAGTTTAGGGAAAGCTAGAATTGGCAAAGTTTTAGTTTATTCAATAAATCAATGATATAAGGATGCACCAGGAGCCGAGCCTAACACTAAGGTGCTGGGTACTGATAGTAACAAATCCTAGAGGAGGATAAGTTGCATGACCGTTAAGTAAGGATGCCATGACATGACATCCCTTAGGGAACCAAAATGTTTAAACTATGCCTTGGAGCTCATCAAAGCTTATGGTTGAAATATGGTGACTAAACACTGAGTGATCTAGAGACCACTGATTGGTAGTGACCTTTTGGCCCTCAATGAGGTCTGGACGAACACTAAATTCTCTAGTGACCTTGCCACTCATTGAGGTCACTTCATCTATGGGACACATTAGCTCCACACTCTAAGTTAGAGAATCAAGTTCCTCATCACTCCCTATTTGGTGACTTCAGTGTTTATAAGCTACCATCTACACAAGAAGAAGGAATGGTCAAGTCACTAAAAGCAGACCATACCTAAGAGCTAAGACTAATAGTCTTTTATGTGACAGGCCATACACATCTTGGGTCACCACATCTAACACCCAGTCTATTGAATACATGAGGGGTTCAACCAACAAAGCCTATCAGGTTACTAAACCCTGGGAAATAGAAGACTAAATCCAACAATCTATAGCCTTAAAACTAACAGGTAAAATCTCTAATAACAAAGAGGCACACATCATCGAACCAAGCAACAAAACATCAAAACCCACAGAATAAGGCACTCAGAGAGCAGAAGCTTTGAGAAGACTTACTGAATCAAAAGAACGCGATGAGTTTTGGAATGAAAATGTTAGGCAAGGCCGATCTCTGGTAAACCAAATTCAAAATGCTCAATAGCAAACTCAATGAAGCAAGAGAGCAGGAGTGGTGGCGACCACTCGAAAACTTGGGAGATAAGCAAAATGCAAAGTGTTAATTTTCAAAAGTAAGAGGGAAAAAAGGAGTTTTCTCTCCTAATATAGCCCTAAGAGCCTAGCCATTCAATTTAGAGGCTGATCAGCTACCTCTGATCTGACATTCCAACAAGTAACTAGGCTCAAACATTGCCACACTAACGGCTATAGGAAAATGCACACATTTAATGTAGTAATAATGGTATGGGTAGATAAACTGACAAAATTAGAGTCTGAAAGACAACAGGGTTGATCATGATTGCTAACTTTTACTAGTGAACTTAACTCCCTGTCTGCAGATTACACTAAGAGTTAGGGGCTAATGTTATAGGTATTTTCAGAACCACACAAATGGGCTTGTAAAAGCTCAATGGACAAGCCCAACAGGTAAAGGCCTAGCTTAACCAAGATTGGGGTCATGGAAGTAAGGCATCAGGTCACCAAAGATGTGAACCCAGGTCACTAGCCAGCAAGGGTTGAAGTAGCCACCTCGGGTCGTTAAGGATGAGATCTAAATCGCGACTCGAAAAAATGCCGTACTAGTCATCCATTCAGAAGATTGTTTAATTTTTTATTTAATGCAAATCCGTTAATAACCGTTGTAACTAATTTATTTTCGTCATGGAATACATTGTAATACCTCAGTTACTATAAAAAGGGGTAAAAACCATTGTAAAGGATACACACAGATAGACATACTGACTGCATACTAAAACACTTAGCGAAAGACTAAAAATTACATAACCATGGATGTAGGCCTTGCATTTTAGCTAAACCATGCTAAAAAGCTTTTGGTGTCCTTTGTTCTTCCTCCCTTTCAATCTTTTCCTTACACACTTACAATCTGTAGTTTGAGAATTTACTAAACTTTACCTGTTGACTAGATTTTACTATCAACATTTTGGCAATGATGATGATCAAGGTGAACTTGCCCCATATGAGGTATTGTCCACTAAGGATGTATCGATGGGGTAGACATAACGTCGTCTCACCTCCAGATGAAGCCACACGATTTTGTCCTTTTTCCTTAATGGGGCCCTCACTTATGGGAGGGGGTGAGCCCCCAACCTTATAAGGTACAAGCTCACTCGACTTCTCATTGATATGAGACTTCTTTTACCCCTTCCTCATTTTTACCATTAACATAAGCCCCCAAGTCAGGTGGGCTTGTGTGTGGTGTAGGTAGGAGGTCCCTAAGATAGTGCCAATGATGATGATCGAGGTGAACTTGTCCCATATAAGGTATTATCTGCTTTGGATATATTGACAGGGTAAGCATAGAGCCATCTTACCCGTAGATGAATCCACACAATTTTGTCCTTTTTTCCTTAAAAGGTCCCTCACTTGTGGAAAGGGGTGAGAGCCCAGCCTTATACAGTACAAGCTCACTCAACTTCTCATCAATGTGGGACTTCTTTTACCCCTTCTTCCTTTTTACCATCAATAACACTCAATTATAATAATCATAATATAAATAATAAATAATTCTCAAACAAAAATAAAGTCTTATAAAAAATTATCTCAATAAATAAATAAAAATAAAAGTGAGACTGCAATAATTATATTACGCATGAGAATCACATACAAAAATTTCCAATAGAAAATTTGACAAGTATAATATAAAAATAATTAGTACAAAAATTAATTAAATATTTTCATTGAATAAAAAATCTTCAAAAAATATCCAAAAATTTCAACACGACAAGTTAAGTACTTGAAATCAACACAATCTAGTACTATATAAGTGGCCCCGTGTACCACATGTGCCATCCAATGCATATGGGCTTCACTTAGTATCGGACTGGAGGTCTTCTTCCTTATCCGTTGCTTTTGCAATTTGAGTTGAATGACTCGGTTGCTGACCTGATGTAAAAACTCAATTTTTTTTGGAGATAAAACGGTTGCAAACCCTATTATTTTTCTTTGTTTATTCACTGAATTATTCAACCAAATTAAAACTCATTTAAATAAGACCATAATATATGGTAATGGAGAAATAATTAAACACAAGAGGAGGAAATTGATAAACGGTAGAAGCTGAATCCGAAATCAACATAAAAAGGACTGATAAACCAAGAAAATATTAATGCAAATAAATCATAATAAATAATACATTAATGTAAACAAAACATTAATCAAGATTTGGTTGCAGCAAAAAAACATTAAACACAATAGAGTTAATGCAACATAATCATATATCCAATGTTAAACTCAACAGAGTTAACGTAAACAAATTTAGATTAAATGCAACATAAAGTCATGGATGTTTTCAAGTTAATTAGTTGATTTATGCATAAGTAGTCAATAAACATGATTATATGACTCTGATATTAGTTGATGAAAGTGAATGAATAATAAACCACATAAACAAATAATCATATCTATCAACATGTATGCATAAATCATATAATAAATTTATTTAATTATATACCTGAATTCATCAGTGTATCTATATTACTAACATAATTAGAATGAGAAAAATAGAGTAAAAAAGTAGGACTAGAAAATAGAATAGGAAAGATGAATACCTATATACCTTAGTTTATCGTTTATCAAAACTATAATCTTAATGGGGCAGTCACATGTATAAATACAACAAGAACAAGGACATCTCCTTATGGGATCTTCCTATCATCAGTAGTCTAGTGAACAAGGTCCACTCAAAACCCCACTAATGGTCTAAGTGCCTTATAAAAGTCCAATAACAACATAATAAATAATATTGAGCTACAACATGCTCTATATTATTTTAACATTTTAGTAATTCAAATTTTAATCAAAATCACTGGACTATGCTAATCCATAAAATTATTTTAATAGGATCAATTTCAAATGATGATCTAGGAGCATGAATATGGTTGTAAATTACGGGAACATATAAGTAATACAAGTGGCCTATGTAAATTGTTTGAGATAATTGCCAATATTATCTTTTAGGGATTTCATTCCACAAATCCAAAGTATTATAAAGATTCGATCTAATAATGGGAAATGCAGAAATTAAAGTTGAAAGCAACACGAATAAATGAGCAAATTTTCTTTTATTTTAAAGGAAGAAAGAAATGGAGCAAAATCTGTTAAAAAAAACGTAATGTGCTCTTCTTATGAAAATAACATCTAGCAAGTTTAAGTGTGTTCTAGCTCTTGATTGATGCCAACTTTCTTTTG
Source organism: Saraca asoca (assembly GCA_026873985.1). NCBI lineage: Eukaryota > Viridiplantae > Streptophyta > Magnoliopsida > Fabales > Fabaceae > Saraca > Saraca asoca. The sequence goes on from JANHAO010013166.1 coordinate 15,590, forward strand.
AGATAAAGAATCGTGAATTTATGATGGGTTCCAAATAACAAGTATTAAATGAAGTGATTAACAATTAATTTGTACTAGAAGTTATTATTTTTTGCCACCTTGAAAATATTGTGCACATAAAATATCATATAGATGAGTTAAATAGATTATGCTAGATTTACACACAAGTAGACTAAGGTTTGAGGATGAATTTGTGTAGGAGGGAGTTAAAATTAATTAACAATATCATGGACACATTGATATTATAGCACTTCGAAAGCTAATATCAAGTTTTATTATGAATAGGATAGAACTAGAAATAAAAATTAATGTGAAGAAGAAATTAAAACTCTTAGTACTATTATTATTTCTTCACTACTAAAAAAATTGATATTTGCGAGGGATATTAGCGAGGGATATTGGTTCCCTCGCTAAATTACTTATTTAGCGAGGGAT
>JANHAO010013167.1:0-16016 GCA_026873985.1 Saraca asoca
CAATATTTCTAATTGTCAAGGTTGCCAATGGAGACTTGGAATGAGTTGCCAATGGAGACTTTGAATGAGTTGCCAAAGGAGACTTCAAATGAGTTGCCAATGAAGACTTAGAATGGGTTGGATTCTAACAAGTATCACTACAGTGTATGATCGTTCAACACATGAGCTATCTTTTCTATCTCTTTCCACTTGAAGCAATGGATTGTACGCAAAACTTAAAAAAAAAAAAAAAAGGAAGAAAAAGAAGAAGAAGTTATTTTCTTTGTGTAGAATGGCCTTGTGTCAAAATTTTTTATTTTTTCTGTTTATTTGAACTAATGGAATATTGTTATCTTCTTTTGCATATTGGAAGGTGTTTGAGATTGACGAAGTGAAAGCATGGAAATCGGTTTTGATATCGGCCACTTCCTATGCACTGGGGCTCTTTATGGTTGCAAAAGCACCATGGTATCTACTTCCTCTGGCTTGGGCATGGACAGGAACTGCTGTCACGGGTGTTAGTTCAATATACATCTCCGCATGATTATTTTTTTTTTTGGTTCCTTAGATCCCTTCTCAATTCTTTGGTTAACTTTTCCAATCCTTTTTTTTTTTTTTCCCTTTTTGCCAAACAGTTCTTTGTTATAGGGCATGATTGTGCTCACAAATCATTTTCAAGGAACAAATTGGTAGAAGACATCGTTGGAACTCTGGCCTTTCTGCCACTAATTTACCCATATGAACCATGGCGATTCAAACATGATAGGCATCATGCAAAAACAAACATGTGAGCAGTGTTGCTTTTAATTTGTTTTTCTCCCTGTGAATTATCTGTAACATCAATATATATGCGAAAGAGGGATTATCAAACATGTCTACTCAATATAAAGGGCTGGACTTGGTTTCTTTCCCTCAAGGCCACCCCTACAAAATTTAAATTTGAGTAGAGTGCGCATGGAAGAAAATTGCCTTCCTAACTTAATATTGATTGTGGTAATTGCTTCATTCTGTCATGTGTGATCTCTCTCACACACACTCAGTCCCATGCATAATTAAATTCAGGCAGTAATATGAACTGCATGACCGCATCATTTGTACTGTTAACATGCATGTTTCAAAGAAAATCCTTTCCCATCCATATTTATTTGTTTTTGTACAAACAAACACCCTTAAAAACCTCTCTATAATATGCACACACACACACACATGCATGCCCCTGAGAATCCTTTGCCATATTTATTTGTTTCCCACCTTTCATTTGTTGTAGCAGTACTTTTACTGTTCCATCATGTATTTTCTACTCAGTCCACCTCTAATACTATAGGCTACATGAAGATACTGCTTGGCACCCTGTTTGGAAAGAAGATTTTGATTCGTCTCCTCTTTTCCGCAACTCCATCATTTATGCTTATGGTCCATTTCGACCTTGGATGTCTATTGCTCACTGGTATGGCACATTCGAGTAATTTTTTTTCCTTTATGCTGAAGTATTTGTCTATGCCTAGGAATTTCTTAGTACAGTTCTGCAAGTATTACTTTGATTGACTTGAGTCATCTTAATTTCACATTTTACCTTTAAATCTATTCTTAATATCAAAACACATCCTAACAGGTGGATTTGGCACTTTGATTTGAAGAAGTTCAGACCAAATGAAGTAAAGAGGGTGAAGATAAGTGTAGCTTGTGTTTTTGCCTTTATGGCTATTGGATGGCCATTAATTATTTACAAGACGGGAATCATGGGATGGATCAAATTCTGGTTGATGCCATGGTTGGGGTATCAATTCTGGGTACCTTCACTTCCTGGTCTCGTAAACTAGTATCTTGTTTCACATTATCTATTCAATTGCAATTTCTTCCGGTTTTCCTGGAGTCAATAGCAAATCTATCCTCATGAATTGCTTTAGAATTTTGAGAAACTCAGAAATCACATTGAAGTATAGCATCTTCATCTGAATCATTTTTGTTATTCGTTATGGAACATTAGTGCTGGGCCGCAAAGTATAGGCCAACTCATAATCCTATATTTCACTCAAATGTTACGATTTAAGACTTATCAGCAGAGATGACATGGACCAATAACCAACTACCAGGGCGGCACGAACTTGCATGCTGTCAGTAAAATGATGGATAATAATATTGTTATAGTATCATGCATTTGCTTTTTAACTCTACATAAATTACCTTTTTTGTTCAGTAAGATACCACAGTAGATGATTGACTCTTTCCATACTAAAAAGAATCATGGGAAATCTTTTGATATAGCTGGAAATCTTTTGATAACAAAGATTCCTCTACATTTTCTTGTCTTCTGTCTCTGAACAAATCTTCTATTTCTTAGCATTTACTGCAGTCTTAATGACTGATTAATCTTGGAATTTTTTTTTTTCAATTTTGGGAAAATATAGTGGCCTAAAATTTGTATACTCTTCTCTGAGTTTTAAGTTACAACAAATGGTCCTTATTATCTAAGAAAATATTGTTTTGCTCCCAATAATAGATGAGTACTTTCACCATGGTCCATCATACTGCACCACACATACCATTCAAATATTCAGATGACTGGAATGCTGCACAAGCACAGCTCAATGGAAGCGTTCACTGTGATTATCCTCAATGGTAAAGATTCCGATGAATCCTCCATGCTCCTTTCTTCCGAATTCTATTTCTTGCTGATGAGTAGACACATGGACATGTGATATGTTTAAAACTGAACCAGCTATTGCTGATATCTTTCTCTTTTACTTCTCTGAATATTATTGATCTCAATTTTATGATTATTTTTGCACAGCATATGCATCTTGCTTCTCCTTGATCCTGTAAATGCAGGACTGCATGACAAAAATGAAAAAGAAAAAAATTAAAACAAAGTGCAAAATAAGAATTGTCTTTTACTTTAATTCAGCAATGTTTTTCTGGGAAAATTTATATTATGACTCCATTTCTGAACAGGATCGAGATGCTCTGCCATGACATTAATGTTCACATCCCACACCACATATCTCCAAGAATTCCTAGCTATAACTTGCGGGCAGCCCACAAGTCTCTTCAAGAAAACTGGGGAAAGGTAAGTTCTATAATATCCCTATCCAATTGCACATTTCTGGTTGAAGGGCTGATTACATTAAAAGAAAGTGAATTTATTACCATTTCTAAGAGAATAAACTTTTCTGTCATTGAACATTTTTTCATCTGTAATCCAAACAGAACATAGAGTCTGTAAATGAATGCTATTGATGCTAAGTATTATTAGCTCATTTTGCTCGTTTGGTATTGTATCAACAGTATCTGAATGAGGCAAGTTGGAATTGGCGTTTGATGAAGACAATTATGACAGTGTGCCATGTATATGACAAGGAAAAAAATTATATTGCATTTGATGAACTTGCACCAGAAGTATCTCAACCAATTACATTTTTGAAGCAAGCTATGCCTGATTATGCTTGACTGGTCCATGCTCTTCTTCTTTCTTATCCAAACTTTATCTTTTGTGTGTCAAAGTAGCTATACTATCCATTTACCTATTACATGCTCTTTCTTTTTTCTCTCTTTTTTTGTACAGTTCTTTTACTTTTATCCATATTAACAAGGATAGAAATTTGATTAGAGCTTTCTTGAAGTTCACGTTTCAAGGGGAACCCTTGTTAATTATGAAATAGAGGGCTGTTTATTAGGGGAAAGTAAGTCTGGAGAGTGAGATTCTTGTAACATGATCACTCTTTTGAAAATATTATATTATGATAATACATATAATATTGTCTAGCGGATCAAAATACACGTGGAGCAGGTTGATCGTTATGATGACAATACTTCCTCTTTGCTGGGTATCTTCCGTTTGTATGTTGCTGACATTTCAAGTATTTTACTTTCTGGCCTAATGACATTTGAGTCCAATCCTAGCTGTTTACAAACTTCAACATCATTGATATTTTAATTATGGAAATAGTGATCGAAACTGTTTCACAATGGTCTTGTAGAACACTGACTTCACTGTGTAAGAGTAGTGTCGAATTATGATAATCATGTTTGAAGCTGTCCTCTCACAAAGTGCGGTTTTTGTGAGTCTTCAGAGTGAGAAACATTAATTTTTAAACAATTTTGTTGTAGTGATCGAGAGAACCTCGTCATTATTACTACTGTCTGTTAAACAACCTTTGAAGTTTAATTATAATTTAGAGCTTTGACATAAAAGAAGCTAGCCTCAATTAACGAGGAATCATATGCATTAGATAATTGATTAAGGCAGCATTCAAAGTGCCTTAGGATTCTGTAGGGTCTTGGGATTTTCCTGATGTATTAATTGGTGCAGTAGAAAGAGTTCAGAGTATATTTAAAGCAGTAGTAACTGGGAAAGTAAAGTTATCTGAAATCATAGCCACTATCACCATTAACACTTTAGCTAAACCAATTCTATTTAAAAGCTAGTCCAAACAACATGGCAGTTACAACTGCTCACATGCCATGAGCTCACCACTTTCACTTTTGAAGTCCAAAGAGATACCTCAGCTTGATAAGTATTACTATGTGAGGCAATTTAACAAGCGAGCTCTGAAAGCAAGGTCAAACTAAGGCAAAAGAAAGTGGCCATGGCTATCCTAATAGCAAAAGCAAAAGAAAATATGTCTATTGAGACTTTCTAAGAACTTAGAAGCAGAAGATCTTGTGTAAGGGGAAAAAACGATATATGCACCATATTCTGTACGCTTAAAATGCATTTGTTATTAACAAGTTAGGTAAAATAGTGAATTAGGATCACTTTAAATAAAACAACAACATACAGTTAAGTAAAATATTGAACAAAAATAAGAAAACTGGCAAGTACATATCATCTATAATGTAAAACCTACAAGATTATATTCTAGCTATCAAAATCACTCATGTATACAAGTATAGGACCTGGCACTATCTGAAATGAAGCAGAAGAAGCCAATAATCTAACAAACAAGAAAAAGAAGGCAAAAAAATTAACCATAATACCAAGTCATATGATTGGGGGAGTCGGAGTCTCCCAAATATCAAACACGTTCTTCTCACTATGAAGTGCAAAAAGCCTATCACCTCCAATTGAAAAGTCGCATATTGAACCTCCATAGCTCCTTCTAAGCCTTGATGTCAAAACCCAATCAGCACCACAAAAAACTGAAATACAATCATTCATAGAAGAGAAAAGTTGGCCTCCATGAAGAGCCAACTTAGGGTAACAAGGCTCTTCAGGCATCTTCCCTTTCATCAATCTACTTCTAGAACTCCACCTGATGCTTGTAGCTGTACTCCTCAAATCCATGAAACCCAAATCTTCAAACTCATTCACAACACAAATGGAGTTATTGTCCTCCATTGCTATGGCATCTCGAACCCGCTTTTCATCGGCTGCCAACGTAGCCTCCATATCCGACCAACACCAAACCATTCTCTTCTCCCTGAAATCCAGAAGACTAATGTAACAGTTGTCCTTCCTAGGAAACAAAGTAGCCACCAACAAGACATTTTTGCCATCAAGCCACTGTAGCTTATCTGCATCACCAAGTGACCAACCGAATGGCTCATAGAAAAAGTCAATTTGCTTTCCTGTGATTTGGTCCCAAACACCAACCCCGTATTCATTGCTCCTACCTTTACAACTGGAAAATATCTTGTAATCTGAACTGAAACTCAAAGCTCCTGCAGTGAAGCTCTTAACTTGATTTTCATGGCTGACTTGGAATTTGTATCTGAGTTCTCCCGTTGATGAACTGAAAAGACCCATTCCTCCATCGCCGCGACCTAGTCTTTCGCTGACTCCGATGACTATGTTGTCGGAATCGACCCAACCAACATCATTAACTCTTTGATAATCGAGGTTAAGTGGAGGATGTTCGTCTAACATCCAATCATAGACATGAACCATGCTTCCATGAGCAACACAGCAGCCGCCGTCAGGGCCCGCTCGAATGGCGGTTCCATCGCCGGGTGCTTGGCCGGTTACAGAACGAGAAAGCCTTAATCTGTTGCCGTCGAATTGGCCCCATTTTGCTGAACGGACATGGTCGAGGAGATTATAATACAGAGCCTCTCTGTATAGGAGTTTCTCCGGGATGTTCGCCGGAATATAGAGTTCGCCGGTTCGGAGAAGATCGAGCAGAACGGCGAAGCAATCGGGATTGCGATCGATGAAGTGTTCGGTTGAACAATCTGAAATCAAATTCCAGTTTTCGTCGAACATTGCTCCGAACATTGAATTGCGACCGGCAATGGCAAGGGTTGTGGATGTTGTTTCGAACAGTCTGCCTCCGACATTGAATTTCACTCTGTCTTTCGGAGTTCCCATCATTGGGATTTTTCTCAAAAAAAAGAGAAACCAGGTTGAGGTTTTACAGCTGCAAGCTGCGGAAGAGAAGGAAACTCACGTAATTGGATAGAAAAAAACACGGTTTATACTAGTAAACAAGCAAAAAGCAGAGGACTTTAAGGAAGGCAGAAGAGTAAAGAGAAAATGTCCCGGAAAATTGCAGGAAATGATGAGATGGTTCGAAAATTTTCCACTTTAGCAGAGGAACTATAATTAGCAAATGAATTGGATGCTAGCTGAGTAATTGATCCTGGACAAGAACGGGATATGAATTACCGTGGAAGGCGAAGCAAAATGATTGTATGACAGAGGGAAACTAAATACGAAGAAATTCTGGAAAAACGAGATCTGGGTGTTGAAGAGAGGCAGCTTCCAAAGGTGGGTTTTTAAATTTGTGGGATTTAGTGAAGATGAAATGAGAGAATTGGAGCGGTTGGATTTCAAACATAACAACAACAGTTGACTCGGTTTTTTTTCACCCCGGTCTTCCCATGATGACTGCGTTTGTCTTTTTTTTATTATTTATTTTCTCTTTTCTCACGTATTTTCCACGTCTACCCTCTTAGCTGCGTTGGTGGCGACATAGTTGAAGGCTTTAAGCTTTCTTTTACAATGGGGTCCACTTGAATTTCAGTATCTCATCTAATGGCTGTGATGAATCGGGAAATGGTGAGCGTAATGGCAGGGAATGATAGTTTGTGGTAAATATTGAATTATTTCTATTTCCCCCTTTAAATTTGAAATATTATCATTTTTTTTTGTTGATATTTGAAAAAATATCATAATATTCCTTATTTTTTGAGCTATTATCATTTCTCCTATTGACTTTTAAAGATTCTATCATTTTCCTCATGATATTTGAGAAGATACCAAAATAACTTCTACTGCTAAAATTTTTTATCTTATTTTTTATTTTTTAAAAAAATAAAAAATAAAAAAAATTCTAAAAAATAAAAAATAAAATTTGTGTAAAATAATTATATAATATGTCACAATTAATTATATTATATATTGACTATAATTTCAATAAAAAATAAAAAAAGTTCTCAACTTTTTTATTTTTTCAACTTTTTTAATTTTTTGCTAAAATTTTTTAATTTTTTTCTTTTTTATTTCATTTTTTTAATAAGGCTGTAATTGCTGCTGGAAGCAGGGAGCTGAAGGAGGAAGTAGTGAGCAGGACACAGAGGAAGAATCTAACTCATATATTAAAGAAAAAACTATCTCACCCTCAGACGAGTTTTAGTTTTTCGTTACGAGGAAAGCTCAAAGGCTGTCTCACCCTCGATTTCATTTTTGTTTTTTATTTTCACGAGGTATGCTCCAGGGCCTTCTCACCTTCGGACGAGTTTTAGTTTTTCATTACGAGGTAGACTTAAAGGTCGTCTTACCCTCGATTTTATTTTTGTTTCTCGTTATCACGATGTAAGCTCCAGGACCGTCTCACCCTTGGACGAGTTTTAGTTTTCGTTTACGTAGTAGGCTTAAATGTCATTTCAGTCTGATAAAGAGTACAAGATAAGATCAGTTTTTTCTTTAATATATAGGTTAAATTATTCCTCTGCGTCCTGCTCGCTACTTTCTCCTTCAGCTCGCTGTTTTCTTTACTCGTTGCTTCCAGCAACAGCCACAGTCTTAGTAAATAAAATAAAATAAAAAAGAAAAAATTAAAAAAATTTAGCAAAAAATTCAAAAAGTTGAAAAAATAAAAAGGTTAAAAAAAATTTTGTTATTTTTTATTGAAATTATAATCAATATATAATATAATTAATTGTAACATATTATCTAATTATTTCACACAAATTTTATTTCTTCTTTTTTATTTTTTGAAAAAAAATTCTTTTTTATTTTATTTTTATTTTTTCTTTTTCTTATTTTTTTTTAAAAAAAAATTTAGCAGTAGAGGGTATTTTAATATTTTCTCAAACATCAAAGAAGAAAATGATAAAATTTTCAAAGGTTAAAGGAGAAAATGATAATAGCTCAAAAAACTAAAGAGCATTTTTTGATATTTCCTCAAATAACAAAAGAAAAAATGATAATATTTCAAATTTCAAGAAGAAAAATAGAAATAACTCTAATATATATTTAAGACGAAGTCAGTTTTGTTGCACTCTTTGGGCGAAGAAAGCGCGTCATAACTCCTTTACTCTTGACAATTTATTTTCTTTAAAAATAAAAATAAAACAAAAACTCACTGTGATTATGTTTCAATCATAATAGAAAAAAAAAATTACTAATATACTTTTGTTGGAGAAAGAGTGGATCCCTGCAACAAATAACGGTAAGTTATGACTTTTTAATTCTTCAGTTGAGAAGTAGCACGTATTCGACAAGATTAGAAGTAACTTGAAATTACATGATAGCGCAATCTGCATGAATTACAAGAGAAGAAGTATAAATCTAGATTCTAAAATCAACAAATTGCTAAATGGTAGCAGATTATTACATAGAACACAGGATATGTTTTGAGTTTCGAGTTTATAATGACTAAAATGATGTTACTTTTTTGTACTTTGTTTCTATTTATGCCACTCATGTAGATATTGAAACTTTTCAATGAGTGACGTCATGTGTAAATACAATAAGGTCAGTCACATATAACAGAAGCAATCCGTTAAGCACGCTCTAATAATTAAATCAATATTTTAGAAGAATTTCGATAAATGTATAAAGATAAATGATATTTATAAGTATCGATCCAAAAAACATGCTCTCGGATGAATGGAATGTTATCCCTTGTTTCTAGTGCATTAGTAGCATTAGCGGGAATATTGTGAAATTGTTGTTGTTATCATATTGTTTATACAAACTTGATTAAGTATTTTATTATATGTTAGTTAAACAGTTTATTCACAAAATTCTTAACTGATTAAATTTCGTACCTTAGGTCATTTGATCAGGTGTGGCTAATCGATTAACTTTTAGATTGTGCTAAATACTAATTTTTCATCTAATTCTGATCTATCAACTATTGGTTGAATATTTATAAAGTACAAACTATTTTAGACTGTGTCAAATATCATATAAAATTATTCTATAATAATTCTCATATATACTTTCTTTTTGACACATGTCCCTGATTATTTAAAATTTAATAATTATAATATACTGTCAAAATAAAATAACTACCTTCACAGAATGCTCGATAGCCATCCATTACTTCCTTGTAGATGCTTGGAGTATCAATTATGTGCAAAGTATTTAAATTGTGAATGTAACAAATGAATATCATTTGTTGATCTAAAATCTCTCTTGATATAAAATTTCAACTACCTTACTCTGATCGAAAAATACAATTATGGTCACAATTTTAATGGTTTTATGCTCATCTAATAAAAAAAATCAATTATAATATTTAATATTAAAAAAATTGACAATTGATTACTTTCTCATAAACGAGACTAAAGCCCAATAGGATGATTGAAGTGTAAAAAGTCTCTTCTATGTGAGATAAGAACCAAAAATGTTGTGTGCACCTCTTCCTTAACCCAAAAGGAAAATGAGAAGAAAAAATCAAGATCCTTCCGTTGTTTTCATTTTCTTTTGTTTTGGCCCTCAAAATTATGGATGGGACAAGAATTTCTGACTTCTTGTGCAGCGAATTGTTGTTTGCTCTCCAAATCATGCCACTAATCATGATAATTTTCTGTCTAATCAATATTTATTTACACGTAACCTATTCACAGTGAATTTCAGCACCAAACAAAAAATTTAAGAAATGTCTGAATCCGTGGCTTGAGGGTCAATTTTTTTAGGGGTTGGCATGTATCATGTTAATTTAATTTATATAATTCAACTAATTTACCTCTCTTTCGCCATCTTCATTTAATCCAAAAGACTAATTGAGATATTTTTTTTACAATTGAAGGGAAAAAGTTTGAAAAAATATCGTTATAAATCTAAACTCAATTAATTTATCTTTCTTTTTCTTATATACATAATATATTAGATTTGAATTCAAAACATTAAAAGAATAAATCTCAAAAATAATATCAAATTTTATTATATTACTAAGAATATCAATTTAATATAAAAATATTATTAAAATAATTTGCTTCCTTTAAAGATTAATGTATGCAGTTACTTTATTTGATAATTTAAAACTGTACATATGTATCACTTAACTATTTAAAATCTATAACAATAATATCAAATTTAAAACATATATTATTGAAAAATAAATAAATTTTACAGATGTGAATTCAAGAAGTTAACACACTAAGTAAAGGAGGAGTGACCAATATAAATCAATAAAAGAGAGTTCCATTAGCATTAAACTTACTCGACGTATCTTATGGACAAAATGAAATGACCAACTGATTTATATTCCCAAACAGTGATTGGTTGACATGTTTTTAGGCTTTGGTTTTTTAATTGCATTCAGATAGTTCCTAATTCTCACTGACATGAGCATTATCAAGTGTATGTTTGAAATTCCATTTTGGTTTATCGCTCATTATAAAATTAACCCATATATATATTTCAATGTAAATATATGTCTGTAAAATTTATTATTTTTAAATTTTTATAGAATATATTTTTGTAAAATTATAATGCATGAATTTTATATATATAATTTAAAATATATTAATTATAATAATATAATATAATAGTTTATTTTAGTGTCCTTGCTCGGATGGTGACCAGACGGAGCTGGTCTATAGTGCCTTTTTCTTATGAAACTGGAGGCCGTTCGTTCCTTTGCTTTAATATGCTTGGCTTTCTCATCACAACCTCTACCCCACCAGCGCAGCTCATAGTGGTGGGCAAAACTTTCACACCTGAGAATTGGAAACTTTTTAAGAAGTACCATGTAAGATCCTAAATGAAATTTAGTAAGGATCATAGGGTGCAAGTATGCTTAATTTTGTTCAATGCCCATATGGAGAAAAGTGGAAAACAGTTTTGCTTGGCTTCTAGGCCTTGCACCTTTTAATATACAAATTTCTGTGACGTAAACAATGAATATAGGAATGGTGGACTTTGCTTCCAACTTCATTTAATGGTAATAAGACTTTAAATTGCACGTTGCTAAGCATTCGCGTATGTAAAATTTGACAAAAGCTCCCTTGTAACGTGTAACTTCTCACACAAGTAGAAGCTGTCAAGATTTTTAGATCGAGAAAGTCAAGCAAGGCCATTATTAATTGTTAGAATTTGATTGCTATAGCTTAATTAACTATATATTATTGAATTAAATAAATATTACAACAATTAATTATTATAAGTCAATTAATTATGTAATTAAGTTATTAGATATGTAATGATACTTAGACCATTATTAGACTTTAGTACTGTGTCACTGGATCAATGATAATGGATTAGTTGGTTCAGTAAATTTATAGTAAGATAGGTCCTTATTTATGTTCTAATAGAGTTGTAATTGACCTATTGAAACTTCAATTTTAGTTTCTTTTTTTTTTCTTTGCTAGAATTATAAAAAGTGAACTTACTAAAGGAGTTTTCGTTATAATGGGTTCTTGAGTAACACCAAGTACAATTTATCATTATTCAATTCAATTATTTGTAAAGATCTAATACTTTGTAATATAATGTAAATAATTACATTAATTGGCTATTTATTTTTCTCATTTATCATAATTGGCATTACAATCAAATTTTTTTTTTTCATGTTACAAGGCTCAAATTTATATAAATTTATCATGATTTTGCTTTCATGCTCACCCAAAGGTATGAATTTTTTTAACAAAATAAAATTTTGATTCTTTCTATAATGAATTTGATAGAAATGTTAGGGAAAACTTTATACCAATTTGTTGTTTCTAATGTATGGGACTTGTTTATGATAATCAAAGACTCAAAATCAAGACTTAAGGTTTTTTGCCATAATGCATGATATAATTTTTTTCCCTTTAAGAATTAGATTTATATTTACAATATATGTGGTAGGTACAATTTTGATTACCTTGAATATGCCCAGACTTATTAAATTGAATTAGTAAGAGTTTGAAGATATTTCACAAAAATTTTATTTATTAGGTTTGTTGATCAAATTCCCCTTTTTTTTTTTTTTGCTTTCTCATTTTTATATGCGTTAATTTTTAGATCAGTTTGGGGTTACAAACACGTAAAAAAATTTTAGCAAAATGTGATTGAATTTTGACAAATAAAAACTAGGTCAAAAATTAGGTCAAATTTAATTACATGTTGACAACTCGTGGTAGTGATATGTGGGGTCACACACCATTATAGAGGTGGTGGATAATGATAAAAATTATACCATGTAGTTTCACTCTCCAAATTCTATTTACAATAATTTTTTCAGATTTTTCTAAAATAAAAATATTTTATTTATTTTTTACCTAATTTATTTAAATAATTATTTGACATTATTTGGGCCTAAAAATTTTTTTAGTGTTTATTATATATTGAACTACTATCTCTAATTTTTTATAAATAAAAATGTTTTATACAATTATTGTTCTATTTATTTGAGCATTAATTTCATATTTTTTAGACATGAAAAACTGTATGATTCTTACATATTACAATATTGTACATATTTTTTGTGAACTGATTTGATATTTTTTGCACATTTGAATATTTTATAGATTGTTGTGTGTAATTTATAAAATTATATAAGAATTAATTTTATTCATATTATATTATGAAATTTTGTGCAATTATGTACTTAATTATTGTGAGATCAGTTGCATAAAAATTTGTTGAAATTAAATTTTAGAATTATATCTTAAAGAGTGTTATATTAGTAATATATATATATATATATATACCCTATCGGTGTAACATTATTAACATAGTTTGCTAGTGATAATATGAGTGTTAGGATTGCTCATTATATTCTTAAAATTTTAAATACCCTATCGGTATTAAGTTTTAAGAATGTAGCATTCAATCATTATATTATATTATAAAACTTTAAATGCCCTATCAGAATTAGGTTTTATAATGTAATATTGTTTGAAATTGTATAGTTATTAAGGAAATTATAGCATGATACTATGTTGAACATGCACTTTTGGAAAATTATGATAAATTTCATAAATTGTTATTTTCTCAATCTTTTGTTATTTATGCAATTTATCACTGTGAAAATAGTAACTAAGACTAATTATAATGATTGGGTTGCATAGAAGATATCTAAGTTGAATTGTTGATATCATATTTAGTAATCATCAAATTTCGTATTTGGCATAGAGAGAAGGAAAGTCAAAGATAGATGATGACTTTATTATTGCATAAAGGCTCCTTGTGGAAAATGGATACACTCTAATAAGTGTACTTAATGGTTATAATGTATACTCAGGATAAAACCATCATAAAAGGCATTGCTAACTCTCCAAATGCCAAAATGATTATCAACTATGTAACTGATAAGTTTGTAAAGTTCAATAAAGCCGAAAAGGATATTATCTCTCATTGCTAGACAAAACTCTTTAGGATGATATTAGTGGAATCGATATATTATTATAATCACTCATGGGCATGAAAGTAGACTTAGAAAATAGTCATTTGATTTAACATATTTTAAAGTCTCTTCTGGTTCAAATTAATGTTCCTAAAACATCATATCACATCTAAGAGGATGAGTAGTCTTTCAATAAAATGACCTTTATAGTTAGTCAAGTAAAAGATAACGTGAAGAATTGAAGGATCTCTATGTTTACTTTGTTTCACATGGATTGAGTGTTAAGTGTAGAAATCAATCACACTTAAAGGAACCTAATTTTAAGAAGCAAGAATGTTGATTTGAGTGCATATCGCAATGAATCAAGATGTTTCATCAGCTCTAGTGAAATGTTCTGTCGAATACTTGGTGGTTAGATAGATATGTAATCATTTGCATCAAAAATTTATTTTAAGCATTGAGAAACAAAAGGAAGTTAAATGATAAAAATCAATAGTCGAATTGGAAATGGTGGAAAAATACAAGATGACTATGTAGGAGTAGTTGCCATTTGAAAATTAGAAATTCGATTAGTTGAATACTATGATTGGACACAAAAGGGTTACAATTAATGTGGGATCTTCAATGTTGTGGAATATATATCTAGGTGATATCTCCATAGAAGGATAGAGTGATTGATAAAAAAAAGAGGTTCTTCAAGACTTAGACTTATCCATTTTGATCTGTGTATTGATTACATCAAAAGAGATACTCTTTACTAGAGTTAGTGGATTAAAAGGTTAAATATACTAGAGTTGATTCACAATAATGTTAGTGGAATGATTACACCAAGCGTTATAGGTGGATACTAATATCTCATCCTCATTAATGATTGTTCAAGTTTTTGTTAGATGGAAATTTCTACTGAGAATTCAAAATCCTTATTTTAGGGTATTCAAAGTTAAGATTAAACTCAAAATGAGAAAGAAAACCAAGTATGTCAATCCTAATAAAGGTGATGAGTACTATAGAGATATAATAAAAATGATGGAAATCCTGATTCTTTTAGAATTTAGAACTAAGACTAGCAATGCTAAGCCTAAAAATGCCCAATTGAATTGGATCACAGGAAGATGGAATTACACACTCATAGACATCATTGGATGTATGTCAGTACATTCGATTTTACTAAACTTTGTATAGGGCCATGCTTTAAGATCACTATGTATATTCTGAATCAAGTCCCCTGTAAGTTTGTGTTTAAAACCTTATATGGTTTGTTGTATAGAAAAAGCCTAACCTTAGGCATTTCCATGTTTGGGGTTGCAAGGATAAAGTGAAGTCATGTGATCCATTTATTAAGTAACTTGATCTGAACACTATTGATGGTGACTTTGTTGGATATTGTAACAAATAAAAAAGTAGTAGATTTTATGTCATGACCCTATTCAAATAAGCGACAGTGTCAAAACATATTTAATTCAATCAAAGCATTTTCAAAATCAACTAGAGCATTTCCATATTCATTTTCATTCAAAACGTAATGTCAACATTTGGATTCCAAGGAAACTCCTATTGGTAACTATGGCATCATTAATATTTTCTTTTTACTTATCACATATATCAAATACTCATATTCAATAGTTATATATCTCATTATCGCCCCTTTAGACTATTATCGCCATTCAGGCCATTTTCGGTATTATCTAGCCATACAAGCTGTTCACCAATGTTACCTAATTACCAATAGATTTCCATTGAGTCCAGGGTCTCAAATTGTTCAAACTTTTCACATTGAAAATATTTTTATCAATTTTCATAATAAAACAAGCTAAAAATGCATATTTTAAATACGAACAATATCTCAGAATAAATCATCATCAGTAATTCAAATTATTCAAATCATCACTTTATTATTCAATTAAATTACCTTTCAACACAAAACAACTTTTGCAAGGGTGGGACTATTCACTCACATCTAGGGTGTAGAACTTATAGAAATTCAAGCATTACAAATTTTATAATTTATCAGGAACATATCAGAATCAAATTATCAATAAAAATTTTCACTTTCATCTACACATCCAAATTGTAAAACTCACAGAAATTTGAGCATTATGAACTCTATAATTTATCAAGAATGCATCGGGATCAATACATGTATGATATGTTAGTCTAGATGGGTGCCCTAGGCCAATTTGATTGAGCCCTATTGCATCCTGGACTATACATTCTGTGAATTGGATATAAATGTTGTATATTCATCTTATATTGCATTCATCGTGTATTGCATATGTAAGATGAAGTCCGTGGTGAGAAGTTATCTCATTCAGTCAA
>JANHAO010013168.1:0-15984 GCA_026873985.1 Saraca asoca
CTCAAAGTGGATCTATTTCATTATATTCCATCCATATACTAATTCCATTCATTTAATATCCCTTTCTTTGGTGTCATTGAGATAAAAGATGTTGTTTCTAGTATATCTGTTTCTATTTCCATATATATATACATATATATAGTTAAAAAATCATCATATAATAATTCAAAGATTGCAATAGAAAAGATTGTGATGATTTTTAAATCTTTTATACTAGATAATCTAGTAACCTTATGCATGAAAATAATGAATTCAATTGTTGTGGTTAGACATTATTATGGATTTCAGACCACATTCTCCATAGGGCCCTCTAATCTCTTCCTTCTCAGAGCTCAGGTTATAGAAGAAGGAGAAGAAGGAATTGAGAAGAAAGTATCAGCTATTATCCTTGCTAGCATATATTCTTCAGTTTTGATGTTATAAAATAATTTCAAATAATGTCACAATCTAACTATGTACTTTGAATGTTTGTTCATTTTGCATATGCAAGTTGATCAAGTGAGATTCAAGAAATCAAAAGATCCAATACTAGTCTTAGTTTTTATTGATTTTTCTAAGATTTTTCGTAAGTGTGTTCTAATAAGTTTTGATCCAAATAAATTGCTAAAAATATCTAAACTAAGGTAGAAATAAATCAAATGAAATGAGTTTAAAACAAATATTTTCTAACTATGTTTTCAAATGACTTTTCACAAGTTGAAATTTTATAAAAACCATTTTTTATTGTGTAAATTGATTCATACTGGAAAACTTATAAAATCTACTTGAATCGATTAGGCAATTGATTCATAAAGAAAAGTTTTTAAAAAATGCTTTATAGAAACATTAGAAAATATTTTGAATCAATTAGGCAATCAATTCATGGTATTTTTATATAATAGGCTAAATCGATTCATGCATTAATTTAGTCATAAACTTCTCCATGATATTCATAAGCAAATTGATTCACAAATCGATTTATTAGTTAGTAACCACTATAAATCGATTCACGAATTGATTCAAGGTTGAAAAGTTAGTTATTTTTCAAAAGTTGGTTACGGCAACTATAAATAGCTTTCACCTCATTTCAATAGAACATAGTTTTCATATCAGTTTCTCATATCTTAAGCATGAAAAATGAGAGAAAAACTTGAGCTTCAATTGATCTAATTCTACCTCTTCAAATTACATTTGATTAAGGATCTTGGATCAAATCAGTGAAGATTACACAGCTAGATAATTAAGATATTCATCTCAATTGTGCTATTGTATTCGTTTACCCTAATTCTTGTAGTCTCTCCATCATAAATAGATGCATTATAGAGACTAATGATCAAGAGGAATAAACTTAAGAAGATTCTCAATTAATCAATTTAATAAATTCATAATCCATAAAAAAATATAATTCTTTTATATTATAATTATTATTTTAATTAAGGTTCAAATAATGTCTTGCTCCTTATAGTCTGAGTGAAATTGCTCCTTATAACTTATGTACTTCTAATTGGGTACTTTTGGTTTCATATCATTTCTAATTGGCTCCCTCCTCACTTATGGAATTCGAATCCGTCAATTTGGTGCTAATGTGGCCATGAGTTTGCTTCTGTGTTCTCCATGTGTACACCACACTGACACCTACATGGAAGGGGCTTTAGGTCCCCATATGCCGGTCATATAAGTATAGATACTTCATTTTCTACCCATCCATTAGGGCTTGTATATGTTAGAAGCAAAGGAGACTAAAGTTTGTTCAAGGCATTTCACCATGGTTGAGTTCTCTATTTGTAGTGTGGAGACTAAAGCTTCAAGGGTCCACAACCATAGGAACTAGGGGTGAGTTTGTGATGACCAATTGAAGCTCTTCACTTTAAAAACACCTAAAAATCTAAGGAGAAGGTTTTTGAGATGTCGTAATTATAAGGTTGGTAATTTTTGCAAATTTGTGTTTTATTAATCAATGCTTTTGTCAAAGCTGAAAATCCTCATATTTGCAAGCTTCATTGTCCTATGGTTGGTTTGAATTGGTTGATAACCCTACCAAAGCTCATGCAATGGAAAAGTTTATTTTGTTACAAAGGGATAGAATAAGGGAGCTTGAAGCTACTGTATGGACATTACAAATGATGAGCTTGATGATATTGATATTGAGCTACATCTTTGATGCTACAGTTGAAGTCACACTTTTGTGGAAGTGACTGAATAAGAAATGTTTTTGTAAAAATAATGGTTAGGAAGTATGTAAACAGAGGATGTGAACAAGGTGAAATTATGTAACTTTGCACAATGAATGTTTGAGTTCTATAATATGTATCTTTCATTAATGCAATAGAATTTTTTTAGTACTTAGATTCAATTTATTTTCCTTATGAGTACTTGAAAATAATGGAAACATAATCTGCCTAAACTAACTGAAAGTATAAAAACTACCTGTTATAGGTGATTTTCGGTATTGGTCGAAATGGGCCAACAAAGGCCCAACAAAAGACAAGTCCACCCAAGCCCTGATCACTTAAAGAGCTAAGGTCACGCAAAGGAGGCACCGGCTCATTAGCCGCAAGCTTAGGACATACCAAGTTCTGGGTGGAAACCCCAGCTCACTAACAAGGCCAAGGTAAAAGTCTAAGCTCATTAAAGATAAGCCCTAACCTATATGACCAGTAGCCCATCCTATGTAAACTCCCATTACCAAGCATGAGCTTGAGATTGCTAACTTATGACCAATAGCAACCCCAAATAAGAGCTCAACCTCGTAGAACACACCTTCTTTCCTAACCATATGCCCACTAAGGTCAAACCTAAAACACATAGGCTTACAAACAATCCATAAAGCCCTTTTATAAACAACAGCCTGAGGGGCCCATGCATAGAAAGCAACCTGTCTAAGCCGACTTGTAGGAGCCTGTATTGTCCTATACATTTATTACTTGATACAACATATTTATAGCTTGTAAATTTACATTTGTAATCTCCTAACCTCTATAAATATGAGGAGGGAGACCATTGAAAGGGAACTTCTGGGAGAGAGGCAGAAGCTTTATCAAAATAGTGAGAGAGGCTTGTATATTATAACTCTATCAATCTAAATAGTAAAACCACCACCTAAAGATAAATACAATCAACATAGGCATAGGGGCCGATCTGGCTTTAGTTGAACCACGATAAAAATGCTTTTGGTATCCGTTCTTCTCTTCCTTCATTCTCTTTACTTCGCATCCACACGCTTATTACTCATCATCTGGGTGTTGACTAAGATCTGGATCCACCAAACCAAATTTTACCGTCAATATTTTGGCACTAGAGGAAGGGTTCGAACCTCCAAACTATTTTCTCTTTGTTTTTGTGATTTGCTGAGCAGCCACAATGGCAAAAGAAAGAACCACCAGGAGCATTGGTGCTGCCACAGGCTAACCTGGGAGTCATGTAGAGCAGTAAAAGTTACCATTAGGGGACTCAGTCTTCCCAGCTGTAAGCGTCTCTACTGCCCTTGCCATGGGCACTGTTAATGATATGGCATTATCAACTTCTCACTAACCTGTTGCTTTTATGGCTGACAGAGTTCAAGTATGGCATCAGCATTAAGAGGCACTTGAGAACACTATGAAAGAGCTAGCCGAAGTGGTTAAAGCATTGGCACAAACATGGGGAGCATAAAAGCAAGTTCAGGTTACAGCACCTAAAAGGGGCCAACACGTTAGTATAGCTCACCCTTCTCACTCATGGGAAAGGTCAGAGGTTTGTCGAGTTTGTAAAAGCTATGGTGGTTAGTGACCCAAGAACTTGTATCGTTTGAAAGGCTCAAATAAATCCAACCAGGGACATATCCCAAATTGCTATTCCCACGATCAAGAAAGAGGTAAGAGCTAGCAATCTTCCAGCTGGCGATCCAAAATACATGACCTGATGGTTGAAGAACTCCTTCAAAGGGTAAAGTAATTTGAAGAATGCCCTCAAGCTCAAGAGAGCCGAAATCATTACAAAAAGAGGACTCCATTTACCAGTGAGATAGAGAAGTAACCTTTTCCTCGCAAGCTCAAGGTCCCTGTGATCTCACAATACAATAGGGATAGTGACCCCTATCACCATCTAGATACGTTCAATATCTAGATGGATCTCTAAATAACCAGCCCACTGGTCAAGTGCTGTGTCTTCCCAGCTACACTAGGGGATACTTCCCAGACCTGGTTTAAGAATCTCTGACATACAGCATTGGCAGTTGGGAGAAATGCCAGGCAAGATTTATCAACCAATACAAAGCATTGAAGAGGTAACTCGTACCTCCTTGCCATCTCTTAACAATCTTCCAACAAGAGAATGAATCACTAAAAGACTACATAACCCAATTCATGTGCAAGATCGACATCATAGAGAGCCCCTCATATGAAAGCATCCTCATGGCAATCTCAGTAGGACTTCGCAAGGATGGGAAGTTATATAAGAGCATTTACAAATCCCTAGTAAGCGACCTAGGTGAATTTTAAGAGCAAGCTATCAAAAAAATCAGGTGGGAAGAAGCCTTTGGTCCACAAGGGTCTAGATATGAAGACAATGCAAACAACTCCGATTAGAGGGGTAAGGGAGGAAGTACCTAGGACAATATTAGCAACCGACCAGCAACGAGGTCCAAAAGCGAGCAACCTCAGCACCAAGGTCACCATGATAGCTATAGCACTCTATCAGACACTCAGGAGCACATTTTCATAGCTGAAAAAGATAAAGAAAATTTTGGGAGACCCCCACCCTTAAAAACTCACAACAAGCATAGATGCAACATAAATCAATTTTATGCCTACCATGATGAGGTTGGGCACAATACTTCAAAGTGTTAGGTGCTCAAGGACGACATTGAGGACCTCATTAAGAGAGGCCATTTGCGAGATTATGTGCTATAATTTTTCTAGCAACGATCCCGGCAGCCATGATAATAACGGCTCCAGCACCTTTAAATCTTCTTCTTTTTTTTCTTTGATATGTGTTACTAGAATGTAAATAAAAAATCCCAAGTTTATTTATGAATTCTAATAATAAAGAATTTCTGAATGAATTTTCAGGAGATCTAAGCTTAGACTCAAAACTGGTGATCTTGCAATGTTGTTCTTTTTGAAGTTTGTATAACAAGGAGCAAGATCTCTTTTACCTAAATAAGAATGGGGCTAAAACCCTCAAGCTTAGACCATCTAGATGCAAGATCACCCCCAATCTGGCATAAGATCGCCAGCCATCGGGCTATAAGATCGCCCCAATCTGGCATAAGATCGCTAACCACCTGGCTACAAAATAGCCATCTAGTAACAAGATCACCCTCATTCTAGCACAGGACCACCATATGTATAAAAATAATTATCGATTTCCAAGCTGAGGCCGCCAAAGCTCATTCTGGTACAAATTGCCAACTTCCAAGCTGGGGCCCCCCGAAACTCATTCTTGTGCAATTATTAGTTTTCTAGCTAAAATCACAGCTTTCATGCAACCTATTGTCCGTAACTCTCATGTGACTTTTTGTTCACAGCTCTCATACGACCTATTGTTTGTAGCTCTCATGTGACCTATTTGAGTACTTGATCCCATGTCAGCCTTTACATTCAAATACTTAACACTAAATCTTATCCTAACTAAAGCATTTTGGTGCTCAAATTGGAGGTCAAAATAGGGATTCCTGTGAAAAAATCTATTACCTGGGATGGGTCAATGCCGCTGATTAGTTGTTTAATATGGCGTATATCCTTTTAAGTCATGACTTATTGACTACAATCTATTTATGCATTTTTCCTATCATTAATCGAGGTCGATTGACCTATCTAACATCTATTTTATCCAATACTTATTGAGTTGTAATCTTGTAGGAGACTATTCATGATAGTTCGCATAATTTCTAAAAAGCATCCAACATGTCATGTATGGAAAAGCAAAGGAAAATAGAACTATCTGATGCCTCTTACTATGAGGTGAATCCACATAGTCTAGAATCAAGTGCAAAGTCAAATACAAGACTCAAAAAATGAAATATAAAATTACAATATTAATTTTCAAGAAGATTAATCCTTTGAAGCTGGGTTATGATCAAAAGAAGGCTCGACACTTGGGGCTGGCGGGTTGTCTCTTATTTGATTATCCGGGGCCTCCGCAACCTATGAACTGATTTCTTCGCTAATGGCACCTTCAGTAAGAGGACCTCAGCTCATAGACATCACATCTTTATGGGAAAACTTGGCTCTAGCAACCTTCTTTTTGAAGCCCTCAATTGCTTTAAAGGCCTCTTGTCTAAAGAAGGAAAGGTCCATGCTTGGATAATGCTTCCACAAAGTGTATAGAAAAGAAGATGAAGTTTTAGACTCTGCATTCTCTACTGCCTTTGCGATCTGCTTGGTAGTCTCGGCTTTGCCCCAGTCAACCCCTTCTTATTTTAAAGTAACCTTTTTCTTGGTTGCTTCAAGCTTTGCCCTAGCAATTTCTGCGCACTGTGCAGTGACTTTGAATTTTTACATCGCCTAATCAAAAACATAGATTTCTTTCAAAACAAGCTAGGCCGATTTCTTTCACCCGACGAGCTCCAATCTCCTTAGTAAGCTTAATGCCCAGTGCTGGAGCTATCCCACAAGATCGAAGGAGGTCATTGTCGAATTTGAAATCATTCTTTAAATCACCAATAGCAACGAACTGGCATAACACCTGGGCCTCCTCAGCTTTAAGCATTGGCTTTACCTTGCTAACCCCAACTGCAAAAATGAGGCAAAGTGTTAGAAACGAAATATGAAATCCAATGGCTTGTGTGATCAAGGCTCCCTTACCGGGTGTCAAAACAAATTTGAAATTGAGGAGAGGGTGCAAAGATGGGCACAAAATATAAAATCGATAAGTCTTGTATTGCCTAACATTTGATTTACCCTTGGCGTCCCCCTAAGGCAAAACTCTCTTAAAGTTAGAATCTCGAGCTAAGAGATAATAAATCCATCTAGAGAGCCTGTACTCCTAATGCTAAAGAGATGGCATAAGACCCTCACGAATGGTGGGGGAAAGTTACTTCTCAATTACATAAGTGCCAGGGAGCTAATCTGGGAATAGAAATTTGGGATCAGTTGGGAAGGAGAGAGTTTTAGTTTGTTCAATAGATTAATGATGAATGGATGAACAGGGAATCTGAGCCCAGTGTTAAGATGATGAGGGCTAATTGTAACAAATCCTCAAGGTGGATGAGCGGCATAGTCATCAGGAAAGGAGCCATGAGGCAGCAGCCTTTGGGAATACAGTAACTTTCTACTATGCCTTCAAGCTCGTGAAGTTCAACTTTCAAAGAATAATGCTTAAATATCGAGCGATCCAAGGAACCTTCAGCAACCCATTGCCTCTCACTGGGGACAAGTCAAGAGACAGGTCGTTCAACGACCTCACCACTTCTAGAAGTCATTTTGGCTAAAGTATACACCAACTCCCCATTTCGAGCTGAAGAATCAGGCTTATCATCACTTCCTACCCAATGGCCTCAGCATTTATGAGCTACTATCTATACAGAATAAAAAAGAAAGAAGCAATAGTCAGGTCACTGAAGGCAAACTATCCCTGAAACAATTGCTCTAACCAAAGTCCTCCTATGCAGCAGAACGTATACACCTTATGCCACCAGGACAAATGCTTAAACTATCAAAAACCTAGAAGGGTTCAGCTAATAAAGCCCACCAGACTACTAAGTCCCTAAAGAGGTAGAAAGCTTAACCTAGCAATCTACAGACTACAAACTAGCAAGCCAAATGCCTAGCAGTAAACAATCATTATTAGACCAGATAATACCATAAACCCGCAAATAAACTCTAAAAGCAAGAGTCCGAGGAAAACTTATCATGATAAAAGAGTGAATCAAATGCCAAAATGATTAAACATGAAAGAAGTCCTTATCAGAATGAACAATTTACCACAGCAATGAAGGCAAAATTGATGGAGTAAAGAAACAAGATTGGTAACCGTCGTTCAAAAGTCTGAAAGGTAATATGTCAGTCCTTAGGAATGTGAAGAGGATGAATGCCTCGTTTCATCTTTTGTACCCCCGGTCATCCAACCATTAGATTCAAAAAACTAATTGATTGCCTAAAATCTGATGGTCCCAAAAAGTCACCGATTCATCCTTCACGAAATCAGCAGTATTGGAAAAAGTATACATTAAATGCGATAATAATGACAAAAGCAAACTAAAAGACAAAGTAAGAATTTGAACGACGACGTCGTACTCCCCAACTTTAGCCCACGAGCTGTAATTCCCAATCTGCAAAGTGAATTAAGAGTTGGGGGGCTAATATTATAGGTGATTTTTGGTATTAGTCGAAATGGACTGGCAAAGGCCCAATAGAAGACAAGTCCAGCCAAGAAAGGCCTGGATCACTCAAAGTGCTAAGGTCACATAGAAAAGGCACTGGCTCACTACCCACAAGCTTAGGACATGACAAGTTCTAGGTGGAAACCCTACCTCACTAACAAGACCAAGGCAGAAGTCTAAGCTCATTGAAAATAAGCCCCAGCCCACATGACTAGCAGCTTATCCAGTGCAAACTCCCATTACCGAGCATAAGCTTGAGATCATCGACCTTCGGCCAATAGCAACCCCAAAATGAGAGCTTGACCTCACAGAACACACCTTTTTTCCTGGCCATATGCCCGCTAAGGTCAAACCAAAAACACACAGGCTCAGAAACAATCCATAAAGCTCTTCTGCAAACAGTAACCTAAAGGACCTACGCATAAAAAGTAACCTGTCTAAGTCGACTTGTAGGAGCTTGTATTGTCCTATACATTTATTACTTGATACAACATATTTACAGCTTGTAAATTTACATTTGTAACCTCACAGCCTCTATAAATATGAGGAGAGAGACTACTGTAAGGGGACTTCTGGGAGAGAAGTATAAGCTCTGTCAAAATAGTTAGAAAGTCTTGTGTACTATAACTCTATCAATCTAAATAATAAAACCACTGCCTAAAGGCAAATACAATTAATGTGGATGTAGGGGCTAATCTGGCTTTAGCCAAATCATGATAAAAATGCTTTTGGTGTCCATTCTTCTCCTCCTTCGTTCTCCTTACTCCCCATTCACATGCTTGCTACTCACAATCTAGGTGTTGACTAAGATTTGGATCCACCAAACCAGATTTTACCGTCAATACTACCCCTTATATTCCAATAGACATAGGGACCTATCATATAAGTAGTTGAAATAAGGACATGTATTTATTGTCAATGATAAAAGTTGAAACAAGGAGGGACCTGACAGGTTTTTTCCAATATAATTAGAACAAAATCTATTCCAACACAATGGTCTGTACAAAATAATGCAGTTGCATAGAAGTAAGTGGTCTACAACAAAATAATAACTTGTTTTTACTCTAAAATGAGTGATTTAGCTAAACATTATAAACATTTTCCAACGTAATGGTCCACACAAAAGAAAAACAAGTAAATATTTAAAGACAATGGTTCACTTGTAACTAAAATAGGCATCTTTTTGTTAATTAGTAAGAGTTGGTTGGAATGGCATTACTCTCTCTTGGCAACCATCACTAGGTTGATATGATCCCTTTACCTTTGCCTCTTGAAGCTTGTATAGCAGTAGGAGCTCCTTCGATTTGTCCACTTACAACTCCTACTTGCTTTCCTCTTCTTCTTATAGGTTTGGCACCACTTATGGTTAGATTCTTGTAGGTCCTCTAGTTATGCCCATAAGTGTTGCACTTTCAACACCTCAAACTTGTTCCCACTCTTCTTAGTTTGTTAAGATGATCTAGTTTGTCTAATTCTCTTCTCCTTTATGTCCTTAGCCTACTAAGGGCTTTCCTCTAAGGTGAAGGCAAGATTGGCTCTCTATTGTGTTGAAACCACAAATTTTCACCAATTAGGATTCATAATAGGAGCATTGCAAGCCTTGTACCTATTTATAGGATAATAATCACTTATGTAGTTATAAGGTTCATCTCCTATAAAGAATATGCATGAACAAGCATGCTAATAAGGCATTCCAGTAAGACCTCAAAATCTATAAAAGTAGTCTTTTTCCAACACATTAACAACAAACTTCTCAAGATAACATCCAACTTCAAATTTGTTAGTCCTTGCCCATTTTGTAGTCCACCTCCTAAATTAGGATACCTCACTGTTCAATCTTTTTCTTGCTTTTAGGGTGATTTCACCTTTGTAAGCCTTACCTTTGGCTTTTTTTTCAACAAATCTAGACATCCATTAGCATTTTATCCATTCCAACATGATTATGATAGGCTTGTCCCTTGCCTCCAATATTCTTCCATTAAATGCCTTTGAGTTATTGTTCATGATTATATCAGATCTTGCTGTGTAGTTGAAGTTAGATCTAGTCTATATAGCTTGAAGTATGTCCATTAAATGATTGTATGCTTGCCCTTTAATCTTTTTTAGTTGATCCATGTATTTCTGCCATTATTATAAGTAAGTTGCTTTCATAGCTACAACCACCAAGTCCCTGAGCACTGTACTACCTCCATACTTCTTAATGTTGGTGTAAATATGTCTGACACATAACCTATGTTCTACACCTGGTACAAGCAACTTTAATGCTAAATCTACTCCCTACATCAACATAAGTAAGTTTTTTAAAACTTAGAAAAAAAATCAAGTTAAATGAAATCATAACTAAGTTGCATATAATAAATTGAATACCTTCTATTGGTCAGATGTAAAAACCTATCTCTTTTGTTTACTGATGTCACCTAAGAGTAGATCAAGAAACCATACACATGTCTCCTTAACCTTAACCTCTACAGCTACCACTACCAATTAAAAATATTGGTCATTGGGTCTTTCGCTATTGTTACCAATAACTAGCCACCAAACATCCCCTTTAAGTGACAACGATCCAATCCAATGATAGGTTTACAAGATGAGAGGAAGCCTTACTTGACAACATCTAAACACATGTGGTATGTTTGAAACCTAGGTTGCATGTTTAGTGCCAGTCTGTCCAACAAAAGCTTGAATGTAGACCCTGGATTACACTTTAAAACTTCATATATGTAATCCCAAAGTTTGCTATACTACTCTTAAATCTTGCCATTTACCTTGTTTTCACCTTTCTTCTAGCCCAGTAAGCTTTAGTCACTGACACTTTAGCTATGTAATGCTTCTTGACAATATCAATAATATTTGCCAACTTTATCCTTTGATTCTCAAGTTACTTCTCCATTATTTTTTCAGCCACCCAATTAGATTATGCCAAATGTCCTTTGAATTGTGTGTTGTGGATAGTGTCTTCAACTTAAAAGTTTCATATCCCTAACCTTGCTGACAAAAATTACATAATTACATCCCTCACTCTTGCACTTAGCCTTACACCTAGTATTGTCATTTGGTCTAAATTTTACATCATGTCCATTTAGCAAGCAATATTCTCTCATTACTTGCTTAAATTGCTTAATAGATGTAAACTCCAGTCATTTTTTCATGGATAATCAGCAGTCATCTCTATTGGATTGTACCTAGGATATTTAGGTACATTTAAAGTCTCTTATAACTCACCATTTAAGTTGAGTTCTACATTATCCAATGATTCACTCTCATAATCATTCTCTAACTTAACAATAAGTCAATTAGCAATTGTCTTGTTTCATTCCACATTACAAAATCATTATTTGAATCAAAGTTGGCATTATTATCTCCATTTGCAGCTCATGTTGAGTGTTCAAATACAGCAACATCATTATCTCTACCTCCCAAGACAGTCTCATTCACACTTTCATCAACATATAATTCAAAGTTGTCATCATCATCCTTTTCATCTAAAGAGTCATCAAACACTATATCAAATATACTACTACCATCATTGCTATTATCAGGTTCCTTATTCTTTGCCCCTACTGTTACCGCATTATGCTCTCCCACTCCCTTTATTGCATCATGTTTAACACTTGCCCCTACTGCATCATGCTCAACTCCTACCCTACTACATCATGTTCTCTTACTCCCCATATTACATCATGCTCAGCTTTTGCCCTAATTGCATCATGCTCGCCCACTGCCTTTATTGCATTATGCTTAACCCCTGCCCCTTCATCATGCCTAGCCCCTACCCCTATTGCATCATGCTCTCCCATTTTGTATCATGCTTTCCCACTCCCTCTACTACATCATGCTCTGGCACTACCTCTTCATCAACCACTTCTTCTAGTATAGGATTGGTCAACACGATCCCTTTACCATTCTCACAGTCATGTAATACATACACATGTGCCGGTTTAATCAACCTCCAAAGAGCTCTTTTGGCAAATGCAATTGCATAATTGTCAACCTTCAATTCTTGAAAATTACCTAACTCATGTTCATATTTGGCATACCATATAGACACATTTCTAGTATACCCTAATGCTCTCAAAATGGTAGTAGTTTTCTTCATGGACTACTCCTCTAGCAAACAATTACACATCTTATATACTCTGTCCCCAACATATCTCACAAATGTGCTCTTAATGAGTTGTCCTCCATGGTGGATGATAATCTCAAATTTATCAGGTAATGAGAAATTTGATTTTAATGTTGCATTTCAATACGTGCAAATAAGAACAACTAGAAAGAAAGTCTACAAACCAAAAATTTTGCCTTCTCAACATGTTGGCATTATTTACTATTAGTTGAAAAAGGGAATGAGTTGTCCTGAATTTCAATGCTACATTTCAGTAAATGCATTTCAATTTAATTTTTTTTCTTATTTACTATTAGTTGGTATCTCATGCACCAGATCAGAAGATTTGCTTTCTCAACATGTCAACATTCCTTATCCTCTATCATGTGGATAATTTTGATTTTTGGTTCATGTTTATCTCTCAAGCCTATCCTTAACAACATTACATAAAGCTATAATGGGAGGTTACTTTCTTTGGACTATTTCTCTATGCTTATGTTAGTGTATTAATTATTGGATATTAAGTACCTGGACTTTTGAAGATTATGCATATTGGATATACTACAATTTTTGGTCTTTTCTTAGGTGTTGGAAGCTTAATACATTGTGAGAAATCCTACTAATGTGTTACAATAATTTGATCCCATCAAATTGGACTTATTATAATCGATACTTCTCAAGCCTATCCTTAACAAATTACAGCAATACACATAAAACCCCTTGGTTAATCACTTTGCATAAACCCTAAAACCCCATTACAGTTAATATACCCTAAACCTATCTGCATTATTATTAATAACCAATTATTGTAAAATATCCTAACTATAATCCAACTAGGAAAAGCAAAAGGCAACAAAAAATATGCAATGCCAAAACACTTACATAAAAGGAAATGAATACCTATAAAACTAACATTCTTCCTAACACATTCCATCTTGCAAAATCCAAGCCATATGATGTGTTCTTCACTGTCTTCCTGCAGCACCACATGCAAAGCAACACCAACATTTGCTCTAAAATAGCAAAAAAGGAGAATCTCACAATTGAATTCAAGTTTGGCTCCAAAATTATAGATGCTTTTAACTTTTCCTTTTGATGTACTTGTGCTCGTGTGATCCGCACATGGACACTTAAAGCACCTTCCATATAGGCACTAATGTGACATAGACATGGAGAACACAGAAGCAAACTTACGACCACATCAATACTAAATTAAAAGATTTGAATTTCATAAATTAGGAGGAAACCAATTAGAAACAATATGAAATCATAATTACCCAATTAGAAGTAAATAAATTATAAGGAGCAATTTCAAAATTTACTCAAATTATAAGAGCATGACATTAATTTAACTTTTAATTAATATAATATGATACGGCATCGTATCTAAGTAAACGATTGAATTATGTGATGGAATCTCCCGCGTACGCACTGCCTGTACGGAGGAAATCAGAAGAAATAGCAGTGGACCAGTGGAGTCAACTTCACCTTAAGCTACCTTCAATCCATTTCTCGGTCTTTTCTTTCCTGAATTTCCCATTTCTATTTCATCACCCGTGTCAATGTACTTGAGGCGATTCAGTTGGGTGGGTCTCAGTTGCTAAAGCTGGGCTTCGCTAGATGGAGAAAATGGCGACTGGAGTAAACAGAAAAACATCTGCTGCCTCAGTTGGGGCTTATACTAGGAAAGCAAAGAATAACAGTTCAATTCGACTTCCTTCAGGTTGGTATTAAGCCTATTATTTCATTTCGTTTTGTCAAAGATGCTAAAGATGCCGTTTTATATCGTTGAAATCTCACGATTAAGTCGCAAAGGTTTGACTTCCTCTGGTCTGTTCTTAATTTTTACAGTTCTGTTTATTGGGATTCATGATATATGAACTTTGCTCAACTGAGACTCATCTATAGTAAACATATTATATAGTAAACTTCATGCTAGAAATACTATAGCAACATATTATATAGTAGACTTCATGTTAGGATTCTTTATTTTATGAATTTGAATTTATGTATATTAAATAGCATAAGACTAAAATAAAGAGGGTTTTTTTAAAAAAAAAAATTATCTCAATAAATATATGTCATTTACGAATTTAAATCAATATAATAACTGTAGCTGCAATAATTGCATCCTTTGTGCTTTTGGTTGACCTGTTTTTGGCTAGAATTTTAGTTGTTGATCTACCAAACGACACTCATTTACCTTGTGTTTGATATTAGAGAAAATTCAGCAATAATTGCTTGCGGATACATTAAATTAATTGTTGTGCATGTTTGTGGAAGAAGGTAGTGAGCCTGGGAAACTCTGATGCACAGATAATGTTACTGAGTATTGTACCCGGTCTATCATCGACATGTTGTTTTTGAAAAAAATTAAGGTACGGATACGGCAAAATATAGAATATTAAAATTAAAAATATATTATTTATATGTAATTGAAATTAATATTATTAGAAAATAATAACATATATGATGACCAATTATCAAAATAATATAAAATTGGTATAATTTATAAAGATACTACTAAATATAATTGTCAAAAGCAAAATAAAGAATATCTTCAAATTCTAAGAGTATTAATTTCATGATATATCTCGTGATCATTACTGGAAAAATATATTTCTAAAAAAGTATATACATGATATATATTCATATAAAGTACGAAGGTGTACAGTATGTATCCGGTATAAATATGCCTAACATTTTGAAGTACCTGTGCTGCATGGGAAATCACTGCTCCTGGCACTTTGGCACCCGTGGAGTCATTTATTGTTTATATTTTTCCCTTTGACATGTCTGTATGTTATAAGGCCTAGGGGGAGTTTTTCATCTTTTGTTTTGTTTGTCTATGTCAATCCGTGAGAGAATTACAGCTTGTTTATCAAATATGTGATAGAGGATTGGCTGATATGTTTGATAATTTTTATGCTTGACACATGGACTGTAATTAAATTATCTCCCATTCGAACTATTTTTTAATTCTAGCATTACAACCTTGCAGGATTGCTGAAGACAGGACTAGCAGTGTTGTTTATAGGGTTTCTTGCATGGGCTTTTCAGGCCATTCAACCTCCTCCAGCCAAGGTATGCGGCTCTCCTGGCGGACCAACTATAACAGCACCAAGAATTAAACTGAGAGATGGAAGGCATTTGGCATATAAAGAAGGTGGTGTCTTGAAAGATGCATCCAAGTACAAAATCATCTATGTTCATGGTTTTGATAATTGCAGGCATGATGCTGTTGTTGCCCAAATCCTATCGACAGTAATAATCTATTTTACATCTTTGTTTTCTTCTCTTTCACAGCAACTTCCTTTCATAGTTTGTGCCATTTGAATTGGTGGTAAAATTTTCCAGGGAGTTGCTGAAGACCTGGGGTTCTACATTGTATCTTTTGACAGACCTGGTTATGGGGAAAGTGACTCTGATCGTAATCGAACGATAAAGAGCCTGGCCCTAGATATAGAAGAGCTCGCTGATCAGTTGGGACTAGGGTCCAAATTCTATGTAGTTGGTTTCTCCATGGGCGGGCAGGTTGTTTGGGGCTGCCTGAAGTATATACCTCACAGGTATGGTTTATTCAGGATAAGTTTAAATCTAT
>JANHAO010013169.1:0-16010 GCA_026873985.1 Saraca asoca
AGAAGCCTTGAGAAGCTCATTACCACATTCTGTCATCTCACACCTACCAATTCATCAGGTAAATGCTTCAATAGAAGCCTTAATACAGATAATTAAGTTGTTTTTGCTTTTGTAAAGCTCTTTGTCAGTAGCCACACAATTGATATGAGAGATCTTTATAGAGAATAAATGATCTAAATAGGGGGAAACAATAAAAGTGGCATCAATACACCTGAAGAAGTGACATCATGACTGGCTGTTCAGTTTCACTTTAGGGCTATTATTTGCTTGTTGTGGAATATGGAATTGAAATGTTTTTGCTTTGAACATTGGGTATTTTTATCCACTTGGTTGATCTACATGTACATTTCTTATATACACGTGTGTCAATTTTGGAGTCCACCAATGTCTGATGGTCAACAGAGATCATAGAGATTCTGAATGCAAGCAGTTTTACATGTGGCTTATGATGGAAAAGCAAAGGTAGATCTTGATGCATCACATGTAAAGTTCTTCATAAACACCTTCAATCTCATACAAGAACCAGCTGATAATCTATTTTAATTCAATTCTGGGGTACTATTGTAGTAAGTGTTTCAATTGAATTTATAATTTTCTCCCACATTTGTTTTTTACTTGGCATTTTCCATTGTTCTTTTTAGCATATCTTTGTATCTTAGTAGTTTATCATTTAAATCTAAATTGTATTTTTTGCTAGTGTTTTTTAAGGAATGTATTGATGCTGTTCTGATGACTTTTTAGGATGGTTCCTGTATTGGCTTACAGCATTTTGCAGCATTGGGAAGAGATGATGTAGGTTCACTTAAATGTATCTCACTTCTCAAATTATGTAATCACTTCTTAATAAGTATGATATGATTGTTATAATCCTTTATTATTTTTTTATTGCTTTCTTAATGTATATGACGTTATTGTTGTAAGGCTCTCTTTATATATTCTGATAGCAAATTTTCCATATGATTCACTGATCCAGTCATCAATATTGATGGATGATTATGATGCTTAATTGCTTAATAACTAAATACATTTCTATAACTCTATAAGTGTATGTTAAATCAAAACCATATTCTGAAATAGCCAACTGAGGTTGCTTGCAACTCATTAATCCCTCATAACTCCCCAGTACTACAATTGCTTCCTTTTTTGCTGGAAAGATTTGATACACTGCCTCTTATTACTTGGGTGTTGTAGTTGATGGAGTATTCCTAAAGACTTGCTGTTGCTAAAAAATTGTCGTATCGTTTTTCCTTCCTTTGCCAATGATTGTTCTCAGTTGGAGGCAGCTGCAGTTAACTTGGTTGCTGGAGAGAAACCTGCTGATGTATACTCAGAGATTGCTATGAGGTATGTTATATCCACTGTGAACAATTTCTGTTTTACTCTTCAACTTCATTTCCTTTTGTACATTTTACCTGCCCAGCAGAATATGCGTTGGTGCTACACTTGTGTGGAGATTTCTCTCTGTTTATGTGTGTCATTGAGAACAAATAATTGCATGTTTGTTAAAATCTGTTTTCTAATCACAGACTTCACTTAAGAAGGTTTTCTCATGCAAATATCATTGCTAAATTATGAAGTAAACTTCTTGATCTATAACTTGGGTGTATTATTGATCTTTATGCACATTAGTATCGATGATTTTTTTTTATATAAAGAGAAATATTATTAAAGAAAGGAGAAAAATACAAGAAAAGAGGATAAGCAATTCTCAATTGAAAGGAAGAAAACTGAAAATTACAATAAAACACTGAGGAAACCATCCTATCAAAGATTTAAAATAGACTTCCAATTCCTTTACATTTGTATCCCTGATTAATGTTGTATTTTCCTTTATTTTCGTATATGGAAGAGTTCATGATATCATGAAAAGAGACAGTAAAAAGGACCTGGCTACCAATCCAAATACGTTATTGGCAAAGGTCTTAATTGATCAGGTTATTTTTTTATTTTCAGGTTCAATGCCGTGTTATATAATTATTTTATGATCCAGCAATTGACCATGATATTTTTCTTCTATTTTTACTCATAACTTTTGGAATTTTTCAGGTTGATAGGAAACTGGTCAAACAGACAGTGATGACTTAAGTTTATGGAGTTACTTTTATTGGAGCACGAGATCAAATAAAGGCAAGATTAAAGGAGAAAGGTCTCATCACTGATGATGAAATTCTATTTAAAGCAGCGTGCTATGCTGCTAAAGTATGTATCCAGCTACCTTAATATTTTATATGCAAGGACTAATTGTTGCTATCAGAAATTGTAATAGTGCCTTGAAATGCAAATTTTGTTGTTGTACCATACGAAATATGATATTTTTATGTGGATCTAGCGAACAAAGACTTGTGCATCTGCATTTCATTAGCCTCTTTTTGATCTAATTATTCAACCATGATTTCTTTAGGTAGCAATGACTGCCCTTGGAGAACTTTTGAAAGTTGCACGTGGCATTATGAGTTGGCTTGGTGATTGTGCAAAGGTTTGCCCTCTTATCACATGTTGGTGATTGAGCAAAGATCCACCTTGCTTGTGTGCATGTGCGCATATGTTTTGCATGCTTTCTCTCTTTCCCTGAATGGCAGAGCCTAAATTTTGCGTAGGTGATTGCTTCTGAAAACCAACCTGTTCGATGGACAACTGCTCTTGGTCTTCCTGTTGTACAACCATATTGTAAGACTGAACATCATTTGGTGAGCCTTCTATCTACAGTAGGTATTTTTAATTATTATTTTGCAAGTACTAATATACTCAACAGGAAGAAAGGGATAAAAATTAATGTAACAACATAAATTTGCCAAGCTCTAAAATTTAAGAAATCTAAAATGTTTGCCCATATATGTCCTGGCTAGCTTGAAATTATGTTCTAGAGTTGCTTTTCAATGCATGACTCAAATATAAAAAAGGGAAAAATACACTTTACACCCTTAAAAAGTTCTACTAAGTAACAAATTACCCTACTTTAAAAGCCTACAAATTACACCTTTAAATTTAAAAAAAGTTACAAATTACCCCTTCAAAGTTTGAAGAAACCATGAAAAAATTAATCGATTACTAATTTTAATGCTAAATTAATGTGTTGTATATATTTTGCTGACCGTCTTCATTTATAAGGCATGGAACTCAAATTAAATGTCTTATTTCATCACCAAAATATGAGTTTTATGTTTTGAATTTGGAGAATAGTTTGATCCCATAATACGTATAGTGCTTGCTTTGTCCTTTATGGGAGAAGAAATAAGATTTCAACAATATAATACAACACATTTACTGGTTTAGGGTTGAAGCTAATAGTCAATTAACATTTTTATAGTTTTCTTCAAACTTAAAGAGGATCATTTGTAACTTATTTAAAGTTTACGGGTGTAATTTGTAGGTTTTTAAAGTTTAAGGGAGTAAGTTATCACTCAACAAAACTTCAAAGAGGGCAAAATTTATTTTTCCCTAAAAAAAACTACTTTTCGGCAAAATTGAAATTCTTATTTTGGTGGTGGTCTGTGCTTTATTCATAAATTTAATTCAAATTACAAAGTCATTAATTGCTTGGGTGCTAATCTTGGAATGCAATGCTAATTGATTTCGCCATGGGCTGCAGGTTAAAACATCTCTTCAGGCTTTGGCTTTGCACCGGGAGAGTGATGCAGTAAGTATACATTTGTCTATTTTTTTAGCTTCCCTTTCCTTCTGTGCTATGTTCTTGTTTATTGAACTACTTTTATTCTAGGTGAATGTCATGAAACAAAAAACTGCATTTCCTCCAAATTTTGTACATTCACTTGATGGAACACACATGATGATGACTGCTCTCACGTGCAGTGATGCAGGCTTACGCTTTGCAGGTTTGAAGACTTAATTTTGCCAGTTAAAATAGTTCTTAACATTTGAAACTTATATCTCAAATAAAAAGATCATCCCATAATGTATTAGTTTTTACATTTTAATGCTTTTAAAGCTTAACACTCATTTTGCAGGTTATGAAATTTTTGCTTAAGTTGCACTATATATGCTCTATATTGAGAATTGAGATTATTTGGTGGCAAGACAATTCTATTGAAAAGCGATAATGTTTTGTTTCTTTCATATATTTTGTTGATCATTGTAAATAAATATGTTTGCAGGGGCTCACGACTCGTATTGGACACATGCATGTGATGTGGACAAAATGAATTAGATTCTTCGAGAAAAATTGGTGGAACTTTATGGCATGTCAGTACTTGAAAATGCAAGTTTTTTGGCTGTGGCCTCTCTCTCTCTCTCTCCCCTCTTGACGTCCTCACGCTTGCTGTCTCATGAGAAGTTTGAGCTTGTTTCATAATTAAACTTTGGTCTTATGACAGTTACTACAAGGCTTTCAGAAAACATATTCAGGGTTGGTTTTCCCTCCACTTCCAAAAAAAGGGTGATTTTGACCTACAGAAAGTTCTCGATTCACCATACTTTTTCAACTGAGCATTCCTTGAAAATCAGTTTCTAAGTTCCTGGAGAAGCATTTTTACCTTCATTTTGAATGCAAAACCCTTCTTGAACAAAACTTAATTCATCCTATTTCGGAAGTCAAAGTGAGAATTTTCTTCTGGAAATGGTCAAGAAGGCAATGAAGTATATTGCATCAATATTGACAACTGTCTTGATTCGGTGATCGAGTTAACATAAGGCTGGTTCAACTGTAATTAGGCTTTATCTCTCCCAGATTTATGATCAACATAGAAATGAGGAAATCTTCCATGAGATTTTAGTGTTGGTGATTTCCGTTACTTGGCTGATATTGTCAAGCAGCTTTGTGTTTTTGTTCATTCTTTTATTGCTAGAAAAAGTAGTATTTTGTTATTTGTACATACAATTGTTTTCGTTGATTTCAATCATAAATAAAGTTCGAGTGGAAATGATAAGAGAGTTAATCTTTATTATCTGAGCTTGTAATCTTCTTGATTATGCATATCTCAAGCTTTATTGGTTGTTGTTCTCTTATCAAAATCTGCACATGGAAGCAGAAATTCTAGCAAAAATAGTAGATATCGTAACGTTGAGATCCATATCGAGAATTCATTAACAAGATATAATTTCATGAATTTACTATATATAAGCAAATATGTTTCAACAAGTCCAAGAAGAGGCATTATCTTATGGACAATGCTAAGATAAGTTTAAACTACTGAGAAGTTGAGTATTTTTATTATGAGTTCAAATTTGATTCACTTATTGTAAATTTTGACAGTGAATTAAGTTTTTTTATTAAATTATTTATTTTATTTTATGATTTATATTATTTATTTAATTTATATACTGTGAAATTAAAAAATAGTTTAATAATGAAAATATTCAATCGTCTCACGTTTTCATAAAATTATTCAAATATCTAATACTCAAATTAAAAAAAATAATTCTAATATATTTTGAGTTAAGACCATCCATCAGAAAATTTTTTTATGACTTTTGGGCCGCAATTGTGGATTAAGATAAATGAGATAGTATACATTTTTAGGGAGTGGGTATGCACACACTGGACCTGGGTCTCGCTGGCTTTCGATCCCAATAACTTAAAGAATTGTACGACAAATTGTTCTGTGGGCCGGGCCCAATATCCCTGTATTCTTCCTCCAGTTCATGTAGTTTTCAGAGCAAAGTCGGTAAGCCAGCTTCCGCTGTGTCTGTACCGAAGAGCAATGAGAGAGAAAGCTTCGACGACATGGGCTTAACTTCTCAACTCGTCGGAGAGAGTATTTTTGTCGGTTCTTCAAGATCAGTTTCTAGTTTTTTTTGGTTTCTAATTTTAAGAAGGGATTTGTCTTTTTGTTCTGGTCAATTGCGAACTTGTGGCTGCTTGTGATTGAGTTGTGTGAAAGAAAAAGGGTAAAATAAAAGTTGAGAGGCTAAAAATGGTGATCTCGAGTACTAATCCCCACAACAAGGAGATAGCCATCAGGAGGAGGATTGCCAGCATGTACGCCTTCCACTCCCTTTCTCTTTGTATCGTTTTTCTCATAAGTAAGTGATTTTGAATCTGTAATTGCTGTCTGTGTATTTTGGCTTATAACTGAATGACAGTGCAACAAATGGAAAGAAATATTAAGATTAGGCAGATTCGCGTGACAAAAGTACTAATGCATATGGAAGATTTAAACTTAATTCAAACTAAGATGGCGACTGGATTCATAAGTTACTACATAGGATAGTACCATCTTCTGTGGTTGGTGATATTATAGGCCCTCAATTGATCATGATTCCTGAATAAAGGGGTTTGAAGAGTTGTCCCTTATTTGTTGACTTTGGTTCAGATTTTAGCATAGCTGAATATGATCGTTATAATTAAAAAAATTTAGAAATTCATTGAGATTCTAAAAATTTTAAGATACTTATTTTGGCTGAGACGAGCCAATAGGATGAAGTTAAAAAAAAAAAAGTTCTGCATCATGAACTATGTACCGTGCACAGCAAAACTGGTTGTTATTCTTGATGTAGTTTATGTGCTGGTTGTTATATTTGCCGTACTGTCAGCTTATGTAAACTGCTGCTTCTTGTGAAACTCGTCATAATTATAAATGGAAAGAGCATTGGACTGTACAGCATTAGTTACCAACTATGGCTTATAGGTTTTGTCATTTGGTGAACGGTAAAATAATAGAAGACAGGAAGAAGGGAACCAACCTGATTGCTTGATTTATTGATGCCTTCTTGTGACGGATTTGATAAGGTGTCAACAACATATCATAATTATATATCTTTACCAGGTAAAAGTTATGATTTATTTATCAGTTTTGATGCTATGTTTAGTATTTTTCAGATAAGAGACTAAGTATTGTTATTTACATATCTAACCGCTAAAACTTTGTGAAGCCATCCTATGGTTAAGGCTTATCAGTTTTGCTGTTGATTTCCACTTTAATACTTGCCAAACTACATATAGCTGTGTGCAATATGATGGGCGCATGTAATGGTTTTGATATTTATAGATTCAATAAACGTGAAGAAGATTTCCCGTCTCTGAGAGAATACAATGATTACTTGGAGGAAGTAGAGGACATGAGTATGTTTCTCTTTCTCATTTTTCTCTTATAATCCTTGTGAATATTTCTGTTTGAAGAGTATTGTTTATGTACGCACAAAGTACCTTTTCTTTCTTTGGCAGCATTTAACTTGATTGAAGGGATAGACGTTCCTGCTATAGAGGAAAAAATTGCTAAATACCAAGAAGAAAATGCAGAGCAAATAATGGTCAACCGAGCCCGAAAGGTGTTTGACAACACTTTTTTTTCTTGGTATTTGTTTTCATTATTATATGAATCTATTTTCAGAGCATGATTTTATCTGATGGCTGGTGCAATAATAGGCTGAGGAGTTGGCTGCAGCTATGGCAGCAAGCAAGGGACATCCTACACAAACTGACAATGAAGAGGTGAGTAGAGATTGCTTAGTTGTGTTTTTGAACCTCAATGACCTTGATCTTAGTTGAGGATGAATTAACAAAGCATTATAGTGCATATATATTAGTGCAAATATATTTTTCTAGGAAAGAGAAACAAGGTTCTGTAGACAAGTTGCAAACTTCCAGACTATCAAACTTAAGCATAATGAAAACCATTAGTTTCAATTGAAAGAGAGAAAAGCAAAGGTTAACATATAGAATATTGTTTAGTCTTGTGAATTCACCATACAGCTAGTTCCATTTTATAAGAGAGGAAGTCTCTTTTAATTGTGTTGTTTCCGAGTTCTCTTCTTAGTATCAGCAATGGCTTTACTTTTTCAAAGTTGCTTGAAATCAACTTTTCCTTTGGCGGGCCTTAGAGATGATGTTTAACGTCTTGTTTTCCTGATAGACTGGGCAAAGCTCTCAAGCAGGACTTGGTGCTGGCCCTCAAGGACAATACGCACCTACGATTCTTGGAGGACAACCAAGACCTACAGGCATGGCGCCACAACCTCTGCCGCTTGGAACTGGTGAGTATGGAGCTGATCCTGAGGAAGTGATGAGGATTCGTGCAGAAAGAGGTGGAAGAGCTGGAGGATGGAGTGTAGAAATTAGCAGGAAGAGAGCTCTTGAAGAAGCCTTTGGTAGCTTATGGGTTTATTAAGAAACCTTAGTTGTTGCTAGGCAGAAAATACACATTCTGATACTGACGTTATGTATGAGGACAACGATAAAGCATACACTCTTATCCAAATCATGAAGAAAGTTTTGTTCTTTTTAGTTATTGTTCAAGAATATAGAGAACCTGTTTGTGAGATCTCGCTGAACAACATGGAATTAACACTAAACAAAAACCACGCACATCCCGAAGTCAATTGCTGATTATTCAGGTCGATGATGCTAGTTGGTTAGTTCTTAATTTTGCTATAAACTTCATTTTCAGTTTTTTCTCTTATACTTGCACAAATAACAATCTGAATTAAGTTGACTTCTCTTAGCCCTCGCAATAAATGGATCGGTTTGGTTCCCGACTCTGTTTATACAAGTGTGAAGTTATATATATACTAGTGGTATTTTTTTTGTCCCTAGGTATGAATGATGTCAATGTATACTTTTACAAGTGTACAAGTTGCACTTTTAGGTCATCTGAATCTCTCTGTTGGTCCACAATTCTCTGCCTAAGCTGTAGTTTGCTTATTTTTATTAAAAATATATGCCTCATCGTTCTACCTGGTGAGCAAAAGGATCACAATGATAACAAATATCATATTATATAAAGATAGCTGGGGATAAATGACCACCGATCCCATTCTTTAATACGATTATGGGATTCTAACTTTGGCTTTGTATTGATGTAGGTATCTAACTAACTTCATATATTAATGCTAAAATATGAAAACAAATAAATTGATATTCTTTTTTTTTTTTTTTTTAAATTTATTGCACCACTCTATAGATTAGACCTGTGCTTGGTACGGACACATCACCACTTCTTTAATGCGATTATGGACTCTAATTACTATCATTGAGCCATAACCATCACCAAAGCTTCAAGGGTTCTAAACTCAAGCAGCAACAAGCCCAAGGGAGGGCAAGGGGGCTGCAGCTAGGGAGCTTTGGTTTATGGAGAGGAATTTCATGCCTTGCTCCTCTTACTGCTACAAAGTTGAGTCCAG
This sequence comes from Saraca asoca, assembly GCA_026873985.1. NCBI lineage: Eukaryota > Viridiplantae > Streptophyta > Magnoliopsida > Fabales > Fabaceae > Saraca > Saraca asoca. Next base: position 9,076 of record JANHAO010013169.1, read on the forward strand.
CATATTCCTGCGTCCATCCTCCCACATGTTTGTTTGACTTTATTATATACTCAGTGCAACGAACATACAACAAAAAGAATCTAAATTTGCTGATTTTAAGAGTTACGTACCTCACCATCATCATACCAGGGACGCCAAGGCCTCTTCAGAGCATCAATACTGTATCCAATGGATGTCACTGGGATTACTGCATCTGTATCGCGACTGTTATTTGGACAAGCATTTTACTTATTATCATCATAATATGCCACTACATCTCATGCACTATTGTAAGGGATCTAATAACCCATGAAAATCATACATATATATATATATATATATTAAATAATACCAATCTTTGTGTGGCATTGACAAAGTGCAATTGCCTGAAAATCATGCAATTGCATGATTCTAATGGATCTAATAACCCATGAAAATCATATATTTATTTATTTAAAAATTTTAGTCTTTTTGTGGCATTGACAAAGTGAGTGTAATTGCCTTTCTTTTTGTAACATAAAAATTTTGAAGTTTTGCATCCAAGTCAATCATGATAGGAAAACAGTTATATGCATAGTTTTTAAATCCAGACTGGTTATTGAACCAGACAGAACACTGGTTCATTGGCTGAACCAATTTTGAATCAAAAAAATATAAATCATATATATACATATAAACTAATATTATATATTTATGATAACTTGATTCATGATAGAAACAAAAAAGTAATACAAAATAAATTAATGACATAAATAGAAAAATAATAAAAACTATTATATGTGAAAATTGGTTCATCTTGGATAGATGTGCGAGAAGTCCAAGTGCGACAAAAGGACCGGTTGGAAAAACTGTCCGGATCGCTATGCCTTCACTCTGCGTCGTGAGTGTGACCCCTCGGCTCGAACTCGAGCCCGATAGAGTGAGTTCGACATCTCCTTCTTGATGATGTGCATGACCCTGGATCGTGCGATCCGGTCGGCAAAGTGCGACTAGCGATGTGGAGCTCGTCAGACAGAAGACCAAGTCATATCCTGCCCCAACGGACAAATAGGGCTTGTCTGCAGAAGACATATTTGCAGTAGCCGAAAAAGGAGATTTAGTTTGTATATTCTGTCTTGTACAATAAATATTGATATGATAGATTTACTGTATATGTAATTACCATTATAACTTCCTCTCCTCTATAAATATGAGGAAGGAGCCCTTTGTAAAAAGAGATGACCCGGATACAAGTAGAAACTCTGCCAAAATAAAGAGGAGAACTTAAGTGTTGTAACTTTGTAAAAATACCATTTGAATAACACGCTATCGTGGACGTAGGGTCCGACAATATCCAGATTTGACTAAATCACGTTAAATCTTGTGTCTCCTTTCCTTGCTCTTCCCTTCTTCTCTGTGTATTTTGCTGATTTATCTTGCTTGAATTGGATAAAGGTCAGAGATCCCGTAAGAATCTCCCCGTTGGCCGAAGTTTGGATCATTACCAAAATCTGACGTCAACATTTTTGGCCCCATCTGTGGAGATCTCACCTGTTCTGATTCGTTTCCTGCTGCAATGGCCAAGGGAAGAGCCACCAGAGCCTCAAATGCACAGCCCCATCCTCCAGATGGCCATGTCTCGGCAATGGACTCATCTTCTACTCCCGTTATCAGAGTGGCTATTGGTGTCCCTCCACCTAGCTCAGTACAACCTGTTCTCGCCGCCAACGATGCCGACAGACTACAAACATGGCTTTAGCATTAGGAGAAGCTTGAGCACATGATGGGAGAGTTGACTAAAACAGTCACGATGTTAGTGGAGGCACAAGCTCAGAATGTACAAGGGCGGGCTGAGACCGCCGTACCTAAGGTTGAACGTTCCAGTGAAGCCAACCAAGAGCAGACTTCGCATCGCCATCTATATGGCCGAAACACTAAACCAAGCCGCCAAGTCTCTAGCCAAAGACTGGGGGGCTTAGACGTTTTGGTGGAAGACCTCCTTCAGAGGATTAAGCATATAGAACAGCACCCTCAGAGTCAAAATGACCAAGGTCGCTTTGGGGAGCAAACCCAATTTTCTAGAGAGATCGTGGAGGAACCCCTCCCGTGCAAGCTCAAAGTTCCAGCCATTCCACTATATGACGGAGACAGTGACCTGCACAACCATCTGGACTTATTAAACATCTAGATGAACTTCAAGCCTGCAACCCCTTAGTCAGGTGCTGTGTCTTCCCCACTACTTTGGGTAAAGTCCCTCGAATGTGGTTCAGGAACCTTCCAGCTCACAGAATCAGCAGTTGGGAGGAATGCCAAGAAAAGTTTATTTATCAGTACCGAGCACTGAGGAGGTAACTCGTGTCCCATGCCATCTTGCTATGATCTTTCAGGGTGAACAGGAAACACTGAAGGACTATATCGCTCACTTTAGGCATGAGGTCAATAATGTTGAGAAGTCCTCAGATGAGGCCATCCTGACTGCCGTCTCAGTGGGACTCCGCAGAGATGAAAAGCTATTTAAGAGTTTGTACAAGTCCCTAGTTAGCAACCTGGGCAAGTTCTATGAGCGGGCTGCAAAACAAATCAGATGGAAAGAGACTTTCGATCCGTAGAAAATCGAAGCAAGTAGCTCAGCTCAAAGCAAGAAAGGGAGTAACCATGGGAATGGGAATGACAGCCCCGAGTGCCAGCTCGCTAAGAAGAGCAAGGATGAACGACCCCCATTCTCAGGTCGTCACAACACTTACAGCATCCTGTCAGACTCTTAGAACAAGATCTTCGCAATGAAAAGGGACAAAGAGGATTTCAGAAAGCCTTCACCCTTGAAGACTCCCAGCAAGTCCAGACTCAATTGAGGGAAATTCTACACGTACCACAACGAGTTCGGGCACATCACCTCAGAGTGCTGGGCATTGAGAGACGCCATCAAGGATCTCATCAAAAGAGGTCATTTGCATGACTACGCTGTGCAGCCTTCTAGGTAGCCGCTTGGACCATCCCGACGGGACACTGAGCAAGAGCAATCTTCTACTATCAAGATGATCTTTTAAACTCTTGTACTCTTTTGTAAATTATGTAAACATTTCAAATATGACAACTGATTTTAAATTTTTCTTCGAATAGGTGATTCGCCTAACTAGCACCCCTTTTTATTTGGGCACAAGATTGCCTCGACTACAAGATCGATCACCCCTTTTTATTTAGGCACAAGATCGATCACCCCTTCTTATTTGGGCACAAGATCGCCCTGACCACAAGATCGGTTACCCTCTTTATTTGGGTACAAGATCGGCCCGACCACAAGATCGTTCACTCCTCTTTATTTGGGCACAAGATCGCCCTGACCACAAGATCAATCACCTTCCTATTTGGGCATAAGATCATCTCGACCACAAGATCGATCACGCCTCTTTATTTGGGCACAAGATCACCCTGACCACAAGATCGATCACCTTTTTATTTGGGCACAAGATCGCCCCACCACGAGATCGGTCACCTTTTTATTTTCGACACAAGATCACCCCGGCCACAAGATTGGTTAACATTAATTTTGCAACTCTCATGCAAATCAATTAAGTCGTAGCTCTTATGCGCACTTATTAATTTCACAGCTCTCATACGAATGTATCTATTCGGCCATGAGATCGGCCTGAGCATGAGATCACTCACTTGTTGATTTCACAGCTATCATGTGAACTTATTTTATTATTTTAATGATTTATATACTAACTTGTCTATTCATTTGGCCATAAATCGGCCCGAGCATGAGATCGCTCCAATTCGTAACTCATGCTATCTTCTAATTATGTACAGGTCGCATAGATTGTTCAAACAAAAATGTTTACATAAGAAATAAAGACAACAAACAGAAATTGTAGAAAGAAGCTGAAGCTTTATTCATTAAAAGGCCTCAACGAGGCAGATATACATCAGAAAGCCCTGAATGCAGGCTAATCAAAATACAAAAGGGAAAACCTATGACTAAGAAGAGAGATCAGCCATGAATGGCCGTACTCTGGCTGACTGGAGCCTGTGCACCGCCAAAGTCTTCAAATTTCCCTTCCAAAGTATAATCAGCGGTAGCACAGCAGCTCCTTATATCTCTGGCTACCTGCTCCTCATGAAGGAAGCACATTATGAAGCGTCAAGAGCTTGGCTAGCTGAACAATTGCCTCACGACAGAGCTGAGAGGATGCAGTTCGAGATCCATATGAGATCTCTCCATGTTAGTGGGGAAGCCAAACATTTCAAGATCTTTATGCAGTAGACCATACATACCATTGTGGAAGGCCAAAACATCGGAAACGGTGGTGGTTTATCAGGAAATTCCATGGTTTACTCAGTGCAGTGGTAGAAGGGATTGCCTTTCCCTTATATAGAGCCAAGGCCGGCTCAATCGAAGGATCCACATCCATTCCCCCAACCATCATCATTTATGGCCTTAGGAAAGGCTAAGTTTGACTCAGAAATAACTGTCAGACACATGTTATAGGAAACATGGCCTAAAGCAGATGAAACAACAGTCTTAAGAGAAGACTTTGACTAATCAGAAATCGAAGAGTTTCAACTCCCAACCCATAGCATGAGCTGAGAGTTAGGGGGCTTATGTTATATGTGAAAATTGGTTCATCTTGGACAGACGTGCAAGAAGCCTAAGAGCGACAAAAGGACCAGTCAGAAGAATTGTTCGAATCGTTATGCCTTCAATCTACATCACAAGTGTGACTCCTTAGCTCGAACTCGAGCCCAACAAAGTGAGTTTGACATCTCCTTCTTGATGATGTATGCAACCCTGGATCGTGTGATCTAGTCAGTGATAGTTTGGTTATCGTGATCGATCAAATTAGAAATTTATAAAATCGGATTGCATTACTCTACTTGTAGCATATAGTAATACTGGGTCGAACCCAAAGATCATTTATGGATGATATCAATTAATTAGGAGCTAGAAAATAAGGGGAGTTGGCAGAATTTAACATAACAAAAACTAAAACTACAAATAACAAGCAACCGGCCAAGGGAATCAACTTGAGATTAATGCATCTTAGATCACTAAATGTTCATTCAATTATTGATAATTGTAACAAGGATCCCTGAAATGATTAATAAGTCCTAAGCAAAACTCAGCCACAAGCAATCCATCAAGATATCAATGCATTACTTAGTTTTCCTATCCTCATCTACAAGTGATTATCAAAATCTCAATAACTATATCATATCTAAATTAAATGGATCCATTTAAGTCAGATATTACAATAATAATAGAGAGGAAAAAGGAAAGAAGTGGCCAGCAATTGAATGCAAGATTGAAAGAACCAAACCTCAACATTAATCTTCAAGTGTTAACCCTTGGATGGTTACAAAGTTAGCCTTCCATGGAGGCTGAAAAATACAAAAAAGAGGGGAGCAAAATCTTGCTCTTTGCCTCCATGAAAAACACTCTAAAAACACACTAAAACTACCTACAAACTGAAGCAAAAAGACTCAATACAAAATGGCTTTGCCCAGGTAGAAGAAAGAAGGCAGCTGTAAAGTAGGTGAATAGGCATGATGGCTGTCTAGTTGCTGCTCTGCCACTGCCATTGTGTGCTACCCATTTTATAGGTTGCTTTCTCTTTCTTTTCTATTGACTTATGAGTCTCCAGCTGGCTGAGTGTTTGTTGGATCAAAGAATGTGCAATTGGGCTTAAGATCCATGCCAATTGGGGCCTTGAAAGTCCAATTCTACAGAGTCTATTTTCACAGCATTTCTGCCCCTGAATTGCAGCTCAGTTTTGACGCCCAATTTGATCTCTTAAGCTCTGGAAGTCTTCATAGGAATTGTGGCTTTATGTGTTAGCTTCCATTTAGGCTTGTTTCACCTCATTTTGATCTCTATAGCTCAAGTTATGGCTTGTTGAATGCTCAGAGGTCAGGTTGCCATAGATAGGGCTGAGACATCATTCTAATTTTGATTTGATCTCCAATTTTGGATAACTAATTGTATGATTCGGCTTTTTCAGTTTTCATGAAAGTTGTAGATCTATCTCTTATCTTTCCTTCAAGATAAGAATCACATCAATTGGATAAGTGTATCTCAAGATATACCCAAATTACAGAAATTACTCAAAATGGCCAATTATGCAGAATCTTCCAATATGATGCCAATTGACACAAAATCACAAATATACACTAACACAGTTAGAAATAAGTAATTTTGGACCTTAAAATGCTAAGTGATAGGACAAATAAATATGCCAAATATTTTGTTATCAAATTCTCCCACACTTAGCTTTTGCACTCCCGGGTAAAACCTAAAACAAAACACTAAACAAAAACAGAAGGGACAACAACAAGAAGATTCAAAAGACCTTGAGGTTTTTCAACAATGATGAGAGACTTATGACAAGCAAAAGTGCAAGCAAAATTCAGGTTACACAACAATTGAAGCTCATCTTTGCAATTCAAAACTCAAACTAATTAGCAAAGTTACTTCATCAAAAGATAGATTAATTTGGTAAACTTACATGGAAGCTCTCCTCACAACTCTCATTATGTTTAAGATGGGAAGTGTTTCTCTCAAATTCTTTCCATAAAAATGTACTACCATATGCTTGCTTATCATCTAATCTCCACTACCAAAATTGCATGCATAACACAAATCATAAGCGCTTGATAAGGTAGTAATGTGGCCAAAGGAAAAAGAAAGGAAAGGGAGGGAATGCTATGGATATGGCAATTTAACATCAAAGAGAGGTATTATTTTTTTGGTTTTCTGATTTAAAATCCACCTCTTTTTCTTTTTCTTTTTCTTTTTCTTCTTTTTCTTTCTATTTCTGTAGAATCATGCAGAATGTATGGAGTAATATGCAGAAATTTCTGGTTTTTTGCATTTTCACTTCTTTTCAGCACTTTTTTTTTCTTTTCTTTTCTTGACCATTGTCATGAGTCACATTCTGCCCTTCTTGCCTCTCTTTTTGCATATTCCCATGAGTCACATT
>JANHAO010013170.1:0-15982 GCA_026873985.1 Saraca asoca
GATTTGGTAGCAGGACTGCTCCGAGTTGAGGTCACATTCTTGAACCCAATTCCAGACAGTTTGGGTTACACCATCCTGAGCAAAGCGATCCGATCTGAAGCCCAGAGGGATACCAAACCAGATTGCTCTCGAGAGGTTACAAGTGAGAAAGAGATGATCCAGGGATTCAGGCTCACAGTCACAGAGGGGGCAGGTTGTATCTTGTGTTGCATGATTGCCAAGGAGAGTTGTTCTGACTGGAAGGGGGTTATTTAGAAGTTTCCACACAGACTCAATCACCGTGAAAGATAGTTTCGAGGGCCACAACTTTATCCTGTCTTTTCTAGCTGCCCGCAACTTGTGCTTACTGAACTCATGTTGATGTAGCCTGTGTTGGTAACCCTTTTTTACAGAGTACTATGCAGAAGCATCCCGTCCTATTAAGACATTCTATCATTCTCTTGGAATTAGAATTTTTCTCTTCAATTAAGAATTTTTCTTATTTTAAAAGAAGAGAAATATACTTCAAAAGGACAAATAGATTCAAGAATTTTTCTTATTTTAAAAGAATAGAAATATACTTCAAAAGGACAAATAGATTCAAGAAACATACTCCAAAAGGACAGATAGATTCAACATTTTTAGATGTCTAGGTTTTGTACTTTTAAATTTATATCAATTTCTCCTCTTAAAATAAGAAAAGGCCCTTATCCCAAATAAGGATGTAATTGAGCTTAATTTACCTGTGCTTGCCTCTGCGTGCATGCAAGCAAGACTCGCTCGTGCAAGGCAAGTGAACAGAAAGCTCCATACGACATATTCCCTTCCAACGTTTTCCGACTCTTCTCAAAATTCAAAATCAACGGATGCATTCTCTTCTCCCCAGGTCTCATTTTCTCCTCCTCTCTCACCATGTCTCTTTATTGTTTAAATTTGATTCAAATTATAATTCTTGTCTTTTAGTAATAATTTTTTATTATGAAATATTTTCTTGTTAGAAGTTAGGTTTCTTGTTAAATAAAATGGGCAATTACTTAATAATTAAGTATTTAAAGGGTATAAATATTTCTATTTGAACAAAGGTTTGAGGCAAGAGCAATATATGTGAGCCTCTAAGGATTATAGAAGGATGATATCCTCATAAGCAGTTTCACAGTGATGTAAAAACAATGATAAAGAAGTTATTGGATTATAATTGAGAGTTTTCATGTGTATTATCCTATAATTTTAATATTACAATAATTTTTTTTTCTTATAATTTAATATTTTTTTACGTTAAATTATTTATATTATTATAATATTTTAATTGTCTGAAACTTATTTGTTTGGATTGTTTGAAGAAGGGAATATTTCCCCCAAGAACATATGTGACTTCATTGCCATCCGCATCACCATATACTATCATGAGATCGAACCTTTAGAGATATGATCCTAAATTGCATTTATACTTATTTTGTAATTAAGTTGTGGTTCTAGAACATATGCGAGAATATGCAGTTAGTACGGAAGGAAAAATTGTAATTCTAGCATAATAATATTAACCAGAATTTGAAACAGAGGTAAGAAGTTGCCATTTTCTAAACAAAGGGTAGAGTTCAAATATGTCTTCTATGGAAAAGATGCGATGCCTCGATTGCTAAAACTTTCAATTGATATCCTTTTCTTATATTTACCCGACAATTATTCGGTTGACCTAAATAAAATGAGTTTGATTGGGCAAACTGAATGTGATTCCATTGGGCTGGAGTGCAAGCTTCCACCAAGGAAGTATTTTGACAAGAATTCTCTAAGAAAAGTCTATATTGAGTATTCCAGAGGATGCAAAGTGAACTAACTCAAATGTGGCCTACGAAAGCCTGGTAACCTGTGTATGGTAACAAAAAAAAGTTTGATTATATATCTGTTCTCATTACTTCAATTTGTATTTGCCTTCTCATGAATTCGTAATTAACTTTTTATAATATATTTTTATTTATAATTATTTTTTTACTTTTTTTATTTGAAAATTTTCTTTACAGATTATATTATGTGGCAAACATTTTTTTTTTATGTGTGGATCTATAAATATGAGATGACATTATAAAAATTCTAAAACCCAAGAGACCTAGATGCAAAAGTTGTGGAGCTTACTAGCATGCATAAAACTTACATTTATTGTTAGATTAAAATACATCAAATTTTCTATCTTTGAGTTATATATATATAATCTCTAATCTTTAAAATGATACATCCAATCACTTTATATTTTAAGACATGTATAATTTATTTATTTTGTATTGATATTCTTAATAAAATATGATTATTAGTGACTGTTACTTGATTACCAGAAACAATCATTTTCTTGACTTTTAAATTATTGCTTCTCTCACGTGAAGATTCAAAATAACACCAAAAATAATATAATATAATATTTTTTATGGGTAGTTTCTTTCTTTATATAGAACTCCCAGGGAAATTGCGCTCATCCAACATGGTTGAAGCTTACAGAATCAAAAGCTTATTTCGCGGAACTGACGATGTTGTACAGGTTTATGGGAGTCTGATCGTTCATGGGTGGGGTGAGTGACTGATACACATGTATTCTTGGTTGACTGGTCACATTGTGGTCCACCAACATCCCTCAACATTTATAACTGTCACCAACTTCAACCACATGTAAATAGACACATCATTTCACAATAATCTATATAAATTTGTAACACCTTATCACCTGCATTACTTTTGACAATATTAATTATATCCCTAATATCATTTTCTTCTTTCAACGACTTTAATTTTTTTGTAAAAAGATATTTTTATATTTCGATTATAATAATATATCCTTATATTTATTTACTAAAAAAATTAATTATTAATTTTATTATCTATATATTAATTTTATGAAATTAACATTTATTAAAAATTATAAATTAATAAAGGGAACTACTAATTCATTATTATATCAAATTATGAGTCTCTTCTCGAAATATTTTATTATGATTCTACGTATAATAATTTTACAATCTCAATTTGATTGATTCACATTTAGATTGTAGGTTATTTCTTTTCTTTGATTAAAATTTTACTACGGTTGCCTCGAGAAATCAAATATGATGGAAAAGTGGACCTGCGGTGCACAAACATTTGAACTTTGTATCACTAAATTCAATGAAATTTTAATTATACTAGCTGGTGGAGTAGTGGCTTTTCTTAATTTGCTTGTTCTGCATTTTGTTCTTTGCATGTTGCATAAAATTTATGATTTAGATTATCTCATACATGAGGACTAATTAGGAACCCTCACATTTTGTAGGATGGTAAGAAATCGTTGATGAAATATTGTTGTCAACATAAAATCAAAAAACCTAGAAGATATAGGATTCACATTCATGTGTGTATCAACTTACATTAGAATTTCTTCAAACGAGAAAAAACATTGATGTTTAATTACATGGATTAAATCAATACTGTGACAGGAAGAAATCTAACGGCAATCATAGTTATTAAATCAAAATTTAATAAATGCTCAGAAATGAATTCAGTACCTTTGGACCATAAATGAGTTGGATTCAATCTGAGCTAACTTATTTATTGAATGTTATAATTTTGCGGCAGAACCGTGCGACAGCTTCTATAAAGTTTAGGTATTGCATTCATTTCTGAGCATTTTATTCTTAGCTCACTCTTTATATATCCTTTTACCATCGTTCCTCAACGTAACAAAAATCCAAGTTTTGAAATATATAACTACTTGCTTGCTACAAGGTAGAATGATCTCAAAAGAAGAGGAACAGAATCCAATCCAACTCATTTTGACTCCAAAAGTAATTTAATGTTTGAGTTTGACACAGATTAGGAAAATTTTTGTGAATTACATGAGATTTTTGTTTTGACTAATTATATATTTGCTTCTATTTTGGATTTTGGATTGTAGTTCAAGTATGGCAAGATCAAATTTCTCTTCACCCAGGCATTTTGTAATAATATTACTGCTAACTACAACTATTGATCATTTGCAAGTGAAAAGTCAATTTATGAAAGTGTTTTCATACCATGAATACAAGGCCATCATCAAAGCAATTTATTTTAGTCTATTTGGCTATGGAATGTCACTGGTTGTGGAATTTGGATGGGAAATCACTAACCAATCTTTGCTTTCAATCATCAAAAGCTTTAGTCTCTTCTTTAGATTCCTTCTTGTGCTTCTACACATGATAGTCTTACAACCTCAATTTGGTTGATTCACATTCAAATTATAGGTCATTTCTTTGTTTGAAGCAGTGTCGTGGTTGATTCAAGAAATCAAAGATGAGGTGTGCCAATGCTTTGACGACACATTGCAAGGAATCAGTGAAAAAATAACAAATTATTAACAAAAAATCATTGAAAAGGTTGAAAATTACTTCAACTACAATAACTAAAACTTCCAATTAGTTCTTCGATATCCTATGTTGATTACCTAGTTTGATGGCTTGTAGTTAGTCTCAGTATTAAAAAAACACGTTAATAAATGTGAAAAACATGTTAAATTGTTGCTAGATATCCTATGTTGATTATGAGTATAATTTTTATTCAGTTGTAATTGATTTTATACAATGCATGATATGTATGTAAGAATTTTTCATTCATCGCATATCTACAGTTAGATACATTATATTTATCAATCAAATTTACGATGTGTTAATCTATATCTTAACTTTTAAGTTGTTGCTACTCTCACATTAAGATTCAAAATAACACCTAAGGTTTTGCTGAAAGCATACCAACTACAAGATTCTTGCACTGTTAAACTTATATCCATTTTACTGAAAGGATACCAACTTTATTCTATTCCCCGTAACTATAGAACAAAACCTTTTTTAAGGCAAGAAACTAAAAAGGTTAATTATTCTACTACTCTTTATATGTTTATTAAAATTCTAATTAGATTCATATAGTTTAAAAGTTTTGAATTAGATCCTTATATTTATTTTTTATTTTTAATTAAATACTTCATGTCATGTTCTTATTAGATTTTGTTAGCAACTGACACAGCAAAACAATAATTTTTGTGGTTTAATGATTGTTGATGTATAATATAATTTCTATTTTTATTTAAGAGATAAATAATTTAGAAAGAATTAGGATATTCTATAAAATTATTTCATTTTTATTAGAGAGGAATAATAAGCCAATTGTCTTTCACTTTGTGAATTGCTAATAAAAATTATTTATATGAACTAATTGTTAACAAAATCTAATAGAAAAATCATAAGCAGTATCCAATTAAAAATATAAAATAAATATGAGGAGCCAATTTAAAACTTTTTTTACTATAACTTAAGTCATGAACCTAATTTCTTTGCAAGGAAGATCTAGTTTAGTAAGTTAACTAAAAAGTAGGCCTAATTCTCAGAGAATTGTTCTCTTTAGATTTTGCTATGCTAGAAAATTCTCTATTTAATATGAAAGAATGCAAGGCAAAGCCATTGAAGAATTTTTTAAAATTTCTTGACCTTTTACTAAAGCTTCCACCATAATCAAAGTTCATAATACGAATGCAACTAGACCCAATAGTGGAAACAAAATGAGCATAAGCAGTACAATAACAAGAATCCCAGTCAATGGATTAAATCTTTCTAAGATGGAATTGAAAATGATTATGATGGCTTTATAATGTTATTGTGATGCCAATATGACATTTTGAACCGTACTAAGGCTGCACTGGGTTTCAGATACTCTTGTTAAAAATTTGTTTCGATCTTAAGATGTGTTAAATTGAAAGAAACAATCAAACCAAAAAAATCTATACAATTATGCTTTTGTGATTTGGATATTAATCTTACTCTATGAGCAAGGGAATAATTTTAGTATAAAAATAATAATATAAATTTGAAAGAAATAAAAAGAAATGAAATGTCCTTAATTCACACTCAAATTTCAATCTCACACAAGAACAATGAAAACCTAAGAAATGTGTAATACAAGATAAAGATAATGAATTTTAAATGAATAGATGCATCCAAATGGCAAAAAGCTTTTCCATTTATACCAAACTAACGTTGCCATGAAAATTATCATGTGGATAGTATTTATTATTGTACTCAATACGTTTAAGTTATGTATACTAAATTAATGAAACAAATGATATATACCATTTGTGATTGACACATTATATATTATCTATGTCCTATTAATGATTTCCACTTTTTTTCAATTGGTTTAGTATGCACAATAACTCTCTCAACTTGATTTCATTTACTCTACTTACGTGTGAAAAGAGCACTAAAAATAAATTATAGGATATAAATAAGGGTATCAATTTTTCTAGCGTTACAACATAATTTGCTTTTCCTTTGTCATCCGTTCCTCAAAACATGCACATTCCATCTGGATGTTAAGTAAATATATATTTTGGTATTTTAGGAACATATAAAAATATTGTTATAGTAAAATTCAACATAAATGAAGCTATTTTGGTTTCTTTCACAAACATTCTCTTCATTAGATCTTAGGAAGTTACTGCTTTCTGATTAAAATGATTTACAAGACATGGATACTCAATTACAAAAAAAATTCTTTAAAATTAATCAATTTGACTGTGAATGATACAATCTAATCATCCTTGTCTGTCACTGTAATGGACACATTTATCATACATATGTATTGTTTATACAAAATTATTAATTAAAATTTTGAAAAGTAATGAGAATCCATTAAAACGAAGTTAATAAAAAAAAATTTTAAGTTCAAAATTTTTTAATACCTTGCTCTGGTCGAATAAGTATAGTGCTTTCTTTTGATTTGTGTTGTAAAAGTAAAGCAGGGCATTTCCTTACATAAGCATCATCTTACAAAGGCTTTCAAATTTGAAATGAGAATCTTGAAAAGTTACTTCTATATTAGGCAAATTACACTCATTTCTTTTAAGATTTACTCTTTGCCTTTCTACTTTCATCTCTTTTATTCTATTTTTATAAAACTATGTCTATTTTCCTCAAAGCATACCAAATCATTTCTATTCATTGTAATAACACTTGAATTGATGAATGATTTAAATAAAACTTCAATCAAATCTTTTATTTATATTGAAAAATATAGATAGTAAACAAGACTTTAATATCTAATATAATAAAAAATAAATAATTATTAAATAATTTTTTATTTAAAATAGATAACTCCCTATTTCATTTACATATAATTCTACAAAATCTGTGTAATAAAAGAAAACTCATTGCTGGGCAATAAACTTAAAATCAATACATATCAAAAGGATACTAATGCTGCCATACAAGTTATTATGTGGATGCTATTCATTACTAATAAAGACTTAGGATGGGGAAAAGGACTTAGGTGAGGAAGGAGATCGGGGGCGCTAACGCCTAGCCCACATGCTCCCTCAGAGCATGGGAGGCACGCACTGTCAAGATAATGGCGAAGGATGCTTTCGATGACACCAGTAATGTCCATTTTCTAGGGCGGTTTTAATGCATATTTTATCAGATTTTTTTTGAAGATAAAATTAATTTAATTATCTTTTACCTAATTTTTTTATTGCTAATTTGATATTATTTTGGTCTAAAAATGTTACTATGTGATTTTTACATATTGCTTTACTTTCTAGAATTTTTTCTAGAATTGTTTGCTACTATCTTGTTATTATTTGAATTTTCTATACTAGTATGCATAGAATTAAGGTTATATAAAAATCATATTACTCATGTTATTTGGGCATGAAAATATATTATATGATTCTTATATATTATACTATTATGTGTAATTTTTATGGGCTGATTTGATGTTGTTTGCACATTTAAATATTTTCTGAATTGTTATGTATAATTTGTAAAATTATGTAAGAACCAAATTTGTCATATTCTGCCACGAAGTTTTGTACAATTGTGTACTCGCCTATCGTGGGACCATCGGCATAAAATTTTGCTGAAATTAAAATTTGAAATTGTATTTAGGAGAATGCTATATTAATAATATATATGCGCTACCAGTATAATATTATTAACATAATTTGTTGATGATAATGTAAGTATTAAAATTGTTTATTATAATCTTAAAATTTTAAATACTATTTCTGTGTTAGGTTTTAGGAATATAACATTCAGTCTTTATGTTATATTAT
Source organism: Saraca asoca (assembly GCA_026873985.1). Classification (NCBI taxonomy): domain Eukaryota; kingdom Viridiplantae; phylum Streptophyta; class Magnoliopsida; order Fabales; family Fabaceae; genus Saraca; species Saraca asoca. Next base: position 8,075 of record JANHAO010013170.1, read on the forward strand.
GAAGCCTTAAATACCCTGTCAATATTGTGTTTTATAATATAATATTATTTGGAATTACATGACTATTGAGAAAATATTATAGTATGACTACGTTAAACATGCAATTTTAAAAATTTATGATAAATTTCATAAATTGTTATTTCCTCAATCTTTTGTTACCTATACAATTTATTATCATAAAAAATGATAAATCAGACTAATTATGAGGACTAGGTTGAGTAGAAGATATTTGGATTGAATTGTTGATATCATATTTAGTAATCACCAAATTTCGTATTTGGCATGGAGAGAGGGAGAGTTAAAAGATAGATGATGACTTTTCTATTACACAAGAGCTCTTCATGAAAAGTGGATACACTCTAATAAATTATACTTGATGGTTATGATATATATTAAGGATAAGACTATTATGAAATGCGTTACTAATTCTTTAAATGGCAAAGTGATTATAGAATTTGTAACTTATAAGTTTGTAAAGTTCGATAAAGCTGAAAAGGATATTATTTCTTATTGCTAGATAAAACTATTTAGGTTAGTGTTAGTAGAATTAGTGAGCATACTGTAGAATCAGTATACTATTATGATTACTCATAGGCATGAAAGTGGGCGTAAAAAATTGTCATTTGACTTAGTATGTTTTAAAGTCTCTTCCGATTCAAATTAATATTCTTAAGATCATATCACAACCAAGAGGGTGAGTAAACTTTTAGTAAAATAACCTTTATAGTTAGTCAAGCGGAAAGTGATATGAAGAATTAAAGGATGTATGTATCACTTTGTTTCACATAGATCAAGTGTTAAGCGTAGAAATAAATTACACCTAAAGAGACCTAATTTTAGGAAACAAAAAAGTTGATTTGGGTGCATATTACAATAAATCAAAATGTTTAGCTAGTTCTAGTGAGACATTCCATCAAATATTTGGTGGTTAGACAAAGGTGTAATTATTTACATTACAAATTTAATATAAGCATTCAAAAACAAGAGGAAGCCAAGTGATAAAAGCTAATAATTAGTTTGGAAATAGCGAAAAAGTGCAAGATTAATATATAGGAGTAGTTGTTTGAAAATTAGAGATTTAGTCAGTTAAATATTGTGGTTGGATACAAAAGTGTTACAATTAATGTGGGATCCTCAATAATGTGGAAGATGTATCTAGGTGATATCTCCACAAAAGGATAGAGTGATTAATAAAAAAAGGGATTTTTTATGACCTAAACTTATTCTTTTTTTTATATATGTATTAATTGCATCAAAGGAGATACTTCCTGCCAGAATTAATGGGCTAAAAGGTTAAATATATCGGAGTTGATTCAAAATAATGTAAGTAGATTGATTACGTAGGGCACTGTGGGTGGATACTAATATTTCTTGTTCATTGATGATTAATCAATTTTTTTGTTAAGTTGAATATTCTCTGAAAAGTTAGAATCCTTAAATTTCTATGGGAAATTTAAAGTTGAAATTGAACTCAAAATAATAAGCAAATCAAGTGCTTTAATTTTGACAAAGCTAGTGAATTCTATGGATATGTGATAAACTGATGGAAATTTTGATTCTTTTATGTGATATGTCCAAAACTATGATTTTTTAGGCTAGTAACCTTATGCTTACAATGCTTAAACAAAATTGGATAACAAGAAGGTGGAATTACATGCTCATGGACATGATCGGATGCATGTTGATGTATTTAATTTTACTAGACTTTGTTTATGGTAATGCTTTAAAGACTACAGTATATATTCTGAATTAAGTCACTAGTAAGTTTGTATTTAACATCCTTTATGATTTTCTGTATAGGAAAAGTCTAGTCTTAGGCATTTTCATATCTGGGATTGCAAGGCTAAAGTGAAGCCATATGACCCATTTATTTAGTAACTTAATCTGAAAACTATTGATGATCACTTTATTAGATGTTGTAATGGCTACAAAAGTAGTAAATATTATTGTCTAATCCAAACTACCAGGGTTAATGCAGCACCTTGTTTTATTTATTGGTTAGATAATGGGAGTGAAAGACCATCTAACATCTCTCTTAGAAAGGTACAAGTTATTATTTCTCTAGCATTGTCGTTGGAAGATAAATCCAAATTAATCAAGAAAATGATTTAGTATGATAAATGATAAAACCAATATTGAAAAATTGGAAGAGCTTAATGCTCCACTGCTAGTAAAAAAGAATTAAGTCCTGTAAAAAAAGTACTTTTGAGGAAATTCTAAATGGCTCATAGATATGATAAATGACTATGTGACATACCTTTAGGAGCATGAATTTGACACCAGTGATGGATTGCTTTGATTATCCATAATGATGTGTGAGATTATATAGAGTTACATATTGGTTACAAGTATATTGGATATAAAAGGGTTTTAAGACTAAAGGATACTTAAAAAAGGATTGGGAGGTATAGAGCTATATTAATGGCAAAAGGTCATATTAAGAAAGAAAGCTTTGAATGTGGAATATTTTCTTATTTGTTTTAATTGAAGACTAATTTCAAATTGTTATGTAATTGGTAGCTCTTTTTGATCTAGAGTTTCACCAAATGCATAATGGCCCTCTTGAATGGTGATTAGCTAAAAACTATTTGAATAAACTAACCAGATAATTTTCAAGAGAAGAGTAAAGAATACTTAGTATGTAGATTTATAAGATTCATATATATGATTTGAATTCAGAGTCTAGACAATTGTACCTCAAGATTATTAAGATTGTTGCTTCTCTTAGATTTAAAGAGAATGATGCAAATATGTGTATATGTTTTAAGTTGGGTATGAGCGTATTTGTGATTCTAGTCTTATGTTGATGATATTCACTTTTAGAACAATGTTATGAGCCCTATGATTGAGATAAAGCATATACTATCCATATATTTTAGACATGAAGGATTTTAATGATGCATCTTTCGTGCTGAGCATATAGATCCATCATGACATATCTCGAGGTCTTTTTGACTTGTTTCAAAAATTATATTGAAAAGATACTCAAAAGGTTTAATGTGTTTTATGAACTTTCTAAGTATTGCACCTTTCTAAAGAGGTGAGTTTCTTTTTCTGAAGCCCAGTGTCCTTAAAATAATGAAAAGATTAAAGTAAGTCTCATATGCTTTCGTTATTGGTAGCCTGTTATATGCTCAAGTATATATGTATCTTGAACAATCACTATTGATTTAGTATATTTAGGAGACACTTGAGTAATCTTGATCAGAAATATTGGATTATTGTAAAGAAAGTTATAAAGTATCTATAAGGTACAAAGAATCTTTGTGTTGACCTATTGCAAATCTGGTGATATGATTGTTGTAGGCTACTTTGACTCTGATTTTATAAATTATCTTGATGATAAGAAATTAATATCTGGATACATTTTTAAGATGATAAAAGTAGTTGTACTATGGAAACTATGTAACAGTCAATTACAGCAACCTCTATTATGGAGGCAGAGTGTGTCCCATGTTGTGAAGTCATTTGTGAGGCTATTTAGTTAAAGAATATGTTATCTGGATTCAAAGTTGTAGAGAGTATATACAGGACCTTAACTATATGTTGTGATAATATTGTCACCATGAACTTCTTTATCACAATAATGAAAGTATTGCCCCGTACAAATTATTTTGATATTAAATATTAATTTGTTAAAGATAAGATATATAAGTAATATATGTTGCTACGGATTATATGCTTACAGATTCACTAGCCCAAGGCTCAACTGTTAAATTATTTATGAACAAATGATTAGAATAAGTTTGGCTAAGCCTTTTGATGTTCAGGGTTAGTGAAAATTTCATGTTTCTCATTAAAACATTGTTATCTCGAGATTAGTAAAATATTAATGATATTATTATATATTTCATATATATATATATGCATATATGACGTTGTTGATTGTGCAAATTTATTTTATGGCATATCAATAAAGACATTTAGGCCTTATCTCATTATTATGTTGAGATTTTTTCTTGTTTTGCCATCTTGCACAAATGCATAAATTATTTCATAAAGATATACATATGATCACATTTAGATATGAACGTCTGCTTTCTCTTATATTTCGATCATTGGAACATAGGTATTCAAAATATATATGACATTAGCATCTCTATTAGATATAATGATTTACATTATTGGGTACTTATACTTAACCTATAGTTGTAATAGTGCATTGTTGTTATTGTTTTTTATGTTTATTATTGTGGCCACATATTGTAATCTAAGTCTTCGTTTACTAAACTATATATATTGATTCACATAGGAAAATTTCAACAATTTATTTACTTGTATAGTCCTTTTATTATATTATTAAGTGAGTGTAATATATAAATTTTGTGCCTTATAAATAGTGGGTTGTAAGAAGTTTTCTATGCATTTGTGCATAAGAGAAATTCTTCCTTTTTTTTGTATTTTGTTCTCTTCTATTTCTTTAGTATCTTTCTTACTTTTTTTATTTATTTTTATAATAATTTTATAACATGATTGAGAAATTTTTGTATAAAAGGAGTGTATTTAATTTTAAAAATTAAATATAAAAAATATATTTAGTTCACATTAAACATAAATTTTAGATTTCTTGTCAGTGGTGCATTTAATACGTATTAAATATCTATTATAATAAAAATATAGTTTTAAATATCTATCATAAATTCAAAATTTTAATTAAATAAAATTTCAATAATATTATTAAACTGGTTATAAAAAATAATAATATTAATAAAATTTAAGATGTAGATTTTGTAATAAAATAAACCAAACAGTTATTTGGTAGCAAATGATTCACAAAAAACGTTCAAAACAACAATGGGTAATTAACTTATTTATTTTTTTAATATATTAAAACTTGTAAAATAATTAATACACTAAAACTTTAAAAAGATTGATTACGAAATTAAAATTTTAAATAAAATCATATACTAAATCCTTGTGAGATACACTTTTTCAAATCTTATATACATAAATTCAAATATTGATAAGAATCATAACTATGAAAAAGACTATAAAGTTGGTTAAAAAAGTCTTTTGGTATGACACAAATATTCTAATCCTTCATTCAGGATCCAATTAGTAGAATGTGTTCTTCTCACTCCCACAATGCTTCACTCATGCCACTTGATATGGGTCTAAATCAAGATTATTATTGGGCAGCGCTATTCCCACAATTATATATTATTAATGTCACAAAATGTTAAATTCTTGTATGAGACTGAATTAGTCTTCTATTAAATAAGGTAAGAATTAGTAGTTTTATTATTTTTACACAATATGCATAAAACTATTGTATGACTTTTAATGTAATCCACTGATTAATTAACATTTTTTTTAATATAAATTGATAAGTATTATATTTTATTTATTTTTACACATAATTTCACTATGACGTAGATTTCTTTATTTATTTTTTTTTCACATATCCACCAATTTTAATAAATATATTGTATAAATTTTCTCTATATTTTTTTATAAAATTCATTTTCAAAGTAAAATCTGTTCTTTCATTTTCGATTGTGCGGGAAGCTATCTTGCTACATCCGTTCTTGATTGTTTTTCTTCTTCAATGCAATTTAGGATAATTAGATTTATATCATTGTTAATCCTCATTTTCAGTAAAAAGATTAGTACTCAATCTGTTTTTATTTTGTATATATTATCAATTATTGGATTAACTCATATTTAATTTTCTTATTATCTCATCTTATTGAATTAGAGTGCAATTTGATTTATAATTAATTTATTATTAGTATAAAATTTTTATATATTATTCACATAATTAAAAGACAAGAATAATTAAATTTTTTTATTAATAATAAAAATATTTTAATAATATAATAATACTTCAATAAAGAGCAATATAAAATTGATTTATACTAGTACTTTAAAGAGTCACAAATTAAAAAAAAAATTGTAAAAAAAATAAATCTTTTGGTTCCCCTGGATCAAATTTATGATATGCAGTCAACACACTGGAGTTGATTTGTCCAAAAGCAGAGAATCATCTCATGGAAATGTCAAGAAGGTCATCATCGGGTACCACACTATAATTTAAACAAAAATATATTAAAATGTTTGACTGCGCCATGAATAATACAATATCTTAATCAGTTATCTCCAATTATATATAAAAACAAGTAGACCCTTGAAAGCATATTAGATAGTGGAGTCCTAGGAAGTAAGTGGCTGACATATTATAATATGAATAGCACAATTCTCTGTAAACCAATTGAAGTTTAACACGTGTAAAATCTGCAATGAGTTGGGTAAAGCACTCCTATTTAATCATGTGATTGATCTGAGTTTCTGAATCTGTTCCTTTTATAGCTGTTCATATTGTCTAGCTGTTGCCTAAAATCTGGATTTCTTTGTTGCATTTGGGCTTGTCTCGCTATTTACTATTATCTGAATTTGCTTTTAATTTTCAAGTTGTTGTTTTAATCTATGTCTACCTTATTAGTAATTTGCTTCTAAGTTTAATGTCCAATTTATCAATTCTAATAGGTAATTTCCTTCAATAAAGAAGTTTAACACCAATTATTCTGTGGTCATTGTACACAGTGAATTGGCAAATCCTGCAAAGGCAATGTTCAGATGGCGAAGCTTGTTGAGGTAGCACCACAAAGATGTTAAAGGAATATCCGTCTGATAAATGGTAATGTTCAAATTGCCAAGCTGGTTGAGGTGCCACGGAGAATTATCTGAAAAATTATGCCAAAAAAATATACATCTGAAATATTGTTCTGCAATCTCTCTTTTTCATGAGTACAGTATTTAAATTTGTTGCCTTGAAATGAGTTTTTTTTTTATTCTTTGATTAATAGAGCAGAGTTGACATGCTTTCAGCAAAATGGACAGAGTATTAACAGTCTAAGAATCTGTGGAGCCAGACTCAACAGGTATCAGCACTTCAAGTTTTCTGGACTAGGTTAGATCTGTTACTTAGCTATTTTATATAGATCGGGTGTTGAACAATAACTGTATTGGTGTTTCATTAGTTGAAACAAAATGGAGAACAAAATGTTTTTATTATAGGTACTTGTTTAATGCATAAAGCCAGTTTTCTAGGGTCATTTCTGTCTTGAAATGTTTTAAGATTCTGTGTAGAAATTTCTCTTCTAGCCTTTCATTTGGCTTAAATTATGGGCTTCTGATGAAGGGATGGAGCAGGTGTTGAATCAGCTATCAGAAAACATAACCAAAGTGAAGCAGACAAAAAGAATAATATCAGAAATGGAAAGGAGAAAGGAGAAGGAATAGCCAGGTACAGATTCAAACTCTTTAAAGATCTTTTAAGTGTTTGATATGATTATAAGCTGAACAGGGTTCCTCTCTTCCTCATCTTTGCAGGATTTAAAATCCGGGTCTCATTATGAAAAAGTATGGATCAATGCGAAAATGGAAAAGATAATTATGTTGTGAATTGCAGCAGAAATGTAATTGCTGCGCCTGTGGCAACTGCAACGCTGGTTATTCTTGTAATTGAATTGCAGAAGATACTCAGTCACTCTTTCTCGTCGTGGATCCTAGTAAGTTTCCGCTTCCCACCATTATTAACCACTTATTTCAAATCACAAAAAATTAGAATTCAATTCATTTAGATTTGGATTTATGAACAATTTTAAACATGAAATTAATTGCAAATGAATTGAATTTTTGTTTTTTTATGATTTCAAATGAGGGATAAAGCTCAGCGGCGGATGCAGGAATTATCGCCAGTAAAGGCTGAGAATCAATGATAGTTCATGCTTCATGAAAATGTTTCTAAAAAAAATGAAAAAGATGTTCGATTGAGAGAAATTTTACATTATATATAAAATAAAGAATTTATAATTTATCCTTTGTAATATTGGTAGCAAATAATTATGATTATATATTTTTCTATTTATTAACTTTTTTTAAGGACAAATCAAGAAGTTTAGAAAT
>JANHAO010013171.1:0-15981 GCA_026873985.1 Saraca asoca
ATGACAAATGAAGAATTGTTATATTGATATTGACTAAATTGTAAATGAATTTTGTTTAAAGAAAGGACATCTCCTTTTTGGCTTTTTGTTGTATTCTTTTTCTTGACCCCTTGAGAAATACCTTTGAAAACCTCGAAGTACACTTGTGAATTGATTTGAATTGAGAAATGAAACTGATAGAGGGAAAAGGGGAGAATAACCATTGGAGGGATAAATGAATGATGATGACTAAATACTGTTCGGCAAAGTTGTCTATTAGAACTCACCATTGGATCCTAACTGTATATTGAGATATTGTATTTTCATGATACATGTAAATTTATGAAGTATGAAATATTTTATCTATTTTTCATCTTGATGAGCATATCTAAAATCACATGTCATATTTCTTATGTTATATGTTTGGGAAAACTTTAAAGATTGGAAGCATATTTTTTTTTCTTTTAGTTTTATCTCCCACATTAGATTTAAACTTTGTTTTTGTTATATCTATTGAAATTGACTTTCTCAATTGTTCATATGGTATCTTTATATTTAATGACTTATAGATTTTGAGTTTTAATGATTTTGAGACTAAAATTTTCAATTTGCAAGATGTTTCATGAATGAGTATGTATATATCTTTATATTGGATTTCATTTTAATATAATCGTGATTAACCATCGATTCCTAATGAATTATTAACTCACTAAGTTTTTAAGAAACTTATCCAAATTATTTTTCAGAGTCTAAGACTACCCTTGCTATCCCTCCTTATCCACCCAAACCTGAGCCTGCTCCTTGACTAGGTAGGCCACCTTTGTGAAGTGTTGAGGCATTTTATTGGAGGTATTTTGCCAATTGGATAGATTGAGTCTTCCTATATGCATATGTGGTTATTTGTCCAGTGGATTATGTCGATTGATATGTCTAGGCATTGTGATGTGTTTTGATTGTTTATACAAGTTTTGATAAAGTGTGTGACCCTTAGTTGTTGTACTGGCTTATGGCCCAGGGTCCAAAAACAGAGGAGACTCTACTAGATTTTTGGTTAGAAACATGAACAAGAATTTCAATAAATGTGTAAAGATTTTTCACACTTGTCCATCTTGTCTTACATAATTTGCAGTTGTCAAATCACTTTCCACATAGGAAAATGGGTGGCATCTAAAGTCTTACTATGTGGTTGAGGATTGTAGGAAGCCACCCCTAGGTGACTTTATACATCGGTCATGTGCCCAGGAATAGAGGCATGACAAATTTGATATTACAACTTTAGGTGCATGGATTAGAAGTCTTTAACTACCAAAATAGGATATACATACCAAGTTTATGTTAGTATGCCCGGATAAACCAAGATATGTTGATGGCTACTTTAAGATATGTGCTGGATCTCCATAATCCTTGAGCTATATGTTAATGAGTATATTCTTTGCCTAAATATACCCCATAACCTTGCCTATATATATGTTAATGAGTATATTCTTTATCTAAATATACCCCATAACCTTGCCTATAGAAACTATGTTACTGAAGAGCTCATCTTTACTTTCCTTGAGGACGTCTAGATATATAGGCATTTGATGGGACTTCATATGGACTATCATCCTTATTAGTCATTGAGAGGTTTGTCCTACAAATTGTTTCTTCATTAAATTACTTCGATATGCTCTGGTGCGTATATATTTTGCATTTTATTTGGAATTCTTACATTTCCAATCTAGCATGGCAATTTTAACGTCTTTGTTGCCCTCTTCTGATTATGGACCAATATTTGATTTCCTTCTCTTCAACTTATAAAAAATGGTAATCATATGCCCTTTTAATTGTTACTCAGAAGATAGTTGTAACTACTCTATTCTGCCACGCAAAGGATAAATTGTGTGTGGATGCATAAATACATAGGCCTTTCAATACGATACAAGTGATAGTTGTATGATTATTAAAGCTATATATGCTTGCGCATGTTGTAATTATTGTGTGGGTAATTTGTCCTTGCTAAGCTTTTAACATCTTAGCTAGCCAATGAATGATAATAGTTAAGGACTTTATCAATTGTAAGTTCAATTTCGGACTTATACAATTAAGGGAAATTGAATTAGAATTAAATTAGATGAAGAATAGTGTTAGTTGACTGCAATGCTACCAAGTTAGTGACAAATGACCAGGAATACTGGGTTTCATAATTTCGTGAAGGCTATATAACACTGGATAGAGTATATTGTTTAATTCATTTGTCTACTAATAAGAATCAGTTCTGTAGTGGATGTTACGGTATTTAATATGCTATTGAATGACCCCAATATGCTTGAATTGATTAATGCATGACTATTTACTGGGTTAAACACTCTAATCGAAATGATAACAATTTTGGTTTAATGATTAGAAACATTGGTTTTTGGTTCTTGGTTTAAGTACAAATTCAGGGATGTTTAAAGTTATCTACTTTAGCTAAATTAGCAATGGAGTTCTGGAGTTCAGAGTTATTGATAAAAATTATGACCGATGCATTAAGTTTTATTGGTTCATCTTTTGGGTTGCTTAGTAAGAACTATACAAACTATGATTGTAACTATAGTTTTGTTTCTTCTAAACCAACTATAAGTATTAGTGGCTGATTGCTTGTGGCTAGATAGAATCGGGACTTGTTTAATATATTGTTTATTTATAGAAGTAAGTGTTTCTTAAGTGGTTAAGGCTAGAATCCTGATTTCTACCATTTCTAGAGTTTCAACTCATTATTTCTTTTCTTGCCCCAATTGGAATCTTGAGTTTCAACTGACTTACTCAATTATTGATCTTAAGACATTCATCACAAATCATTTAAGAACAATATTTGACAATGGTCAACCTTATCTTCACCTTATGAAAGATTGTCATACATTGGAATTCCTAAGCTAAAACCATGAATAAATTTGAGTTAAAATTTTTGTGTGATTTGTCAAAAAGCAAGATGGCAAAGTAACATTTATCTTTATATGTATTTTGCATTTATGTGATTTTCTACCTTAGGCTTAAATTATCAGCAAATTTCCCTTTTGATTAATTGATTGATTCAAATAAATTTTGTTTTCAAAAGTAGTTTAAGTGAGTCCTGCTTTGTTAGAAATAATAAATCTATAGAAATTCTCAGTGGTCTAGACTTTAAAGAAATGGGGATAATGGACCAAATCATCTATTCATGATATCAAATGACTAAAGAGCAATGAGTTATAGGAACCTTTGCTTAGTTTTATATGTGAAATAGAGAATTTAGAATGAATGACTATGATTGCAATCATATGGGTATGATTGTACTATACATTAAATTGATAGGACTATATAACCCTTGGAAATTTTAGTGTTCAAGAAGGGAAATAAGGGAATGGGTGAGACCTATAAACTTAGTAATGGAAAATAGCAAACATAAATCACTGGAACCTAATGGAACTTATAGCAAGTGTAGAGAATGGGTTTAAAAATGTTTGATATTCATAATATGTCAGGATATGATTATAGTAAAGTTAAGAAAGAGACTCAAGCTAATTGAGAAGTTGTTAGTTATGCAAATAGAATAGTAAGGGATTAGAAGAAAATAGTTATTCAACAAAAAGATAATTGAGAATAGTATATGGATGGTATCCATGTAGTATAAGGGGGAGTTTAGACATGGTTGTCTGAATGATGGGTAAATACAACACTAAGTTCTAAACCCACGAGTTGCTTGAAGCAAGGGTATCCTTTATGTTACTAACTTTTATTGCCTCTTCTACCAAGATATAGTAGAATTCGGGGACGAATTCTTTTAAGGAAGGAGATTTTGTAATGCCTACATGCTTTTGAGAAAACTATTGTATTATATTTGGAATTTGGGAAAAAATTGAAAATTTGTTGGTTTGATTAAATTTTAGAGTTTATAGTAATACAATTAAATTTTATTTTTAATATAGTAGATAATTGTCATGAACTGATTAAATTTTAGTCTCCATCATTATAACCATCTTTAAAGCTATGTATACTCACTTTAATTAAAGTCCATGGCATCATTATGTGTTACGTTGACTAAAAGAAAACTCTTGTATATGAATTCTTTTGTGTACTACAAGTTTTAAATATAGAAATGCTTCTAGTTCTATTTATTCTTTATTCTTCTATTAATTAATTTTAAGTCTTATATTTTATTTCAATGTATTTTTCTTAAAAGCCCCAAGCTCATATTTTTCCCCAAAACCATAGAATTGAAGTTTTCCTCCTCTTTTTCTTATGGTTGAAATAGAACCCCACCCAATCGAAGAGCTAGTTGTTTTCTGCGTTAGCCATTGTTACTTCAGCCTCTATAGTGTTAGCATATACCTTTCAATAGTTGCTACATCCCATGAAATCACATCAGCTAAATAGGGCTCCCATTCATATTCAGGCTCTTCAGGATTATAGGGGACAGGTGCAGCTCCAACATGATTGGAGTTGTGCAAATGTTTCCTGTGTATAGGTTGCTCTTGCTATCCATCCGCTAATCATATTGGATCCCACACCTTGATACTTGATTAGAGATTGAAGGTAGTATATTTATGGCATTTCTTCTTTCCCCTTATTCCTTAAAGCCCAGTTCCCATTGTCGTTCCACCATGACTAGCCACTCTACCTACACCATAGGGAGTCATGATGGAACTGACAATCTATAGTGACCAGATCTCGTGACCAATGAGTAGTAGAGGTCATCATCGCTGAAGCTGCTTTACTTAGCCTCCTCTCACCCACTACTTAATAGCTTAGACAAAGCTAGACAAACACCTTCCAAAGCTAGGTAAGGTTACTTCAACTCTTAATTTGATATTTATGTGGAATTATCTTGGTTATTAAAAGACAACACTTCTAATTTGATGTAAATTGATATGATTAGGCTTAAGCAGCAAATTAAGCTGATTTACAATGATTTCAAGAAAAAAAAGTGTGTACTAATTTCAATTCAATCTAAGAACTCTAGATTAAACACCTTTCCAAGATTGGGTGGCCTAACACTTCTTGGAATCTACTTGTGGATTGACTGTCTTCTTGGAAGGATTAGCCCATCTTGAAGAATATGTTGAGGTGAGTGAATAACTCACTACCTTATAATTTGTTTGTATACTATTTCATTTGTTATGGCTTAGAGTAAACATAGAATTCTATCATTTTGAGGGCTTGAGATAAGGGGATAGGAATTAGTGAACTTGTTGGAAACATACATGTGAGGGAAATGAAATTTATTCATTGTTGGGGGCAGTTAAATCTATATTAGTGGCTAGCTTGGTAAATTTAGGAATGTTGAAAATGTGATTTTTATGAATAATAGAATTGATTACTCCAATTTTGGATTAAGCTTAAGGTTTATAATTTGTCCAAATTTTATTGTGAAGTTGCTTGAGCATGTAAGGATCATGTTTCATGAGTTGTAAATTGTGATTGAGACCTATAAGTGTAGGATGTTGAAGCCAAGTAAATATTGTAATTACACTTACAAATATATGATTCATTTGGCAAATGAATATGGAATTGGTATTGATATTGCTTATGAGATTTAAGAATATCGATCTATGAAGAACTCTATTAGGTATTGTTTTGGTGAGAATAAGCCTAGAATTGAATTAGTACTATCTCATGAGTTTTAATTAGTGGAAATAGATGAGTGAAAAGATAGTCGACTCCCTATTCACTTATATGATGTGGTAATTTGAGATGAATGGATGCATATTGAAACTTACACCACATTATGGAATAATGTTAGTGAGGTTGAGTCAATGATTCTTATTGAAATTATGTTTCATGACTAGAGAGAGATTTGATTGAAATTATCAACATGTGCAACCCTCTAGCCTAGAGAATTAAGTTATACCAATCTTAAGTGTTTTACCTCATCCCTTCATATATTGTTTTATGTGTAATTTGTAAGAAATTTCCATCAATTAGAAATTGTTATTGCTAGTTAATATTTGGTGGAAGTACTATGACTTTGATGGAAATTGACTTCAATTTGGAGAAAGGGCTATAAACATACTTCATTTGAATTTTTACATATGTTTTGCAACATTCATTTGAACATGTATGAATAAATTGTGATTGTGTATATGTTTTAATTAAAGTGCCTCTTTAAATATGGTATGTGAATTAAGTGGATAATTCACCTCTTTTTTTTTTTTCAAATTTGTGTATTGCAAAAGTATGACTTTCAGATAGTCAAATTTGAACTTACATTATATGGAAATTTTAAAACTAGATGAATTCCTATGAATGTTTTATACTTAAAGTTTGACGAATTAGGTATGATAAATTACATTTGTATGATTTTGACATTGAATGCTTAATCTTGTGAGACTAGTACTATTAGATTATTTGGAAGCTAATTTGTTTCATATATTTTGATTTGAATTACTTCAAACCTTATGAAAATATGATTGAAATGACAAATGATGAATTGTTATATTGATATTGATTGAATTACAAATGAATTTTGTTTAAAGAAAGGACATCTCCTTTTTGGCTTTATGTTATATTCTTTTTCTTGGGTCCTTGAGGAATTCCTTAGAAAGCCTTCAAGTGCACTTGTGAATAGAATTGAATTGAGAAATGAAACTGATGGAGAGATAGGGGAAGAATAACTGCTAGAGGGTTAAGGTGAATAATAGCGACTGAATATTGTTAGGCAAGGTTGTCTATAAGAACTCACGATTAGATTCTAACTATATATTGAGATCTTGTATTTTCATGATATATGTAAATTTATGAGGCATGAAATATTTTATCTTCTTTTCATCTTGACAAGTATATTTGAAATCCTATGTCATATTTCTTATTTTATATGTTTAGAAAACTTAATAATGTGGAAGCATATATATATATATTTAGTTTTATCTCCCATATTATATTTAAACTTTATTTTTATTATATCTATTGAAATTGACTTCTTTAATTGTTTGAATTGTAGCCTTATATTTGATGAGTTATGTATTTTGAGTTATAGAGTCTCAAGTGTGTAAGGGAGGCATGAAACTCCACACTTAATCCCCTAGACTAATGCCTTGTTGCCTATCTTAGGTCACTGGATATCCCCCTTAAAGAGCATTATAAGCTAAAGCTCTAATGGCATAAGTAGACATACTTATTATGAGTTGACATATGTATTTTGAGTTATAGAGTCTCGAGTGTGTAAGGGAGGCATGAAGCTCCACACTTAATCCCCTAGACTAATGCCTTGTTGCCTATCTTAGGTCACTGGATATCCCCCCTAAAGAGCATTATAAGCTAAAGCTCTAATGACATAAGTAGACATACTTATTATGAGTTGACATAAGGGCTTCTCCTAGCTTAAAATGATTCTAATGCACCATAATACACCAACGCAAAGGTAAAATCCAAGAATCACAACCTTGTGCTTAACTACTCACACTGGACAAGTTACCTAGGCCAAAATTAAATAAATGCCCTCAAAATGGGGAAAAATAGAAAAAATAATCTATACATGTATTTCCCCTCAAATTTGCTCCACATGATCTACTCTTCATACTTGATTTTGTGACAAGTTTTATTCAAATCTGAACACATTTGTTTACCAAATTTGGTTATAAGTCCCAACTTGTGACAAGTAGGTGTGTACAATCTACACCTTATGCACAATAGTGAGGTCTTATTCATTGTAACAATAATTAGGATATTTTAGTCAATATTTCAAAACAAAACCATATTTTCTCTTTGTTTCTTATCTCAAGTGCTTTGTATGATTGATCTATAGGATTGCCAACCCCCTGTTCTATTTTCTCTGACAATTGTAGTAACTCTCCAATGACTACAGTGACTCTTTGGTGATATGTAGCAGTTCTTCAACGACTGTTTCTTTGTTTTAATTGTTTTTCTTTTTTTTTTCTTGATTGCTCTTCAATAACTCTTTTGATGAAATTTGAGATTGATCAAATTTATGAACACTAATTCACTACTTATCACACACTTGTACGAAGAATGTATATGTAAGTTCTTTTTGTTTTTTTTTAAGCCTAATCTTTTTTTTTTAAAATATGAAGTTTGTTATAGTGAATTTTTTATATTAGGTTCTTTTGTCTTAAATGGGTAGTAAAATGAGTAAAGATCCTACTTGGGCATATTGTACAATGGCCAATCCTACAAGTAAGAATAGTGTTACATGCAAATTTTATGGTAAAGTGACAAGTGAAGGTATTACACAAGCCATACTACACCTAGCCAAAGGTTATAAGATTACATCAATATGCTAAAGTTGCCCAGCACATGTAAGGGAAGAGATTAAGAAGCTTGTTGATGAGAAAAAATGTTGAAAGATCAAAGGAATTGACTGGTCGTGCCCCAAACTAAGAGGATTTTGATTTGATGGAAGATAAAGAAGAGGATGATCCTAAGCCAATTCCAACTATAGGTGGTAGTGGTACTAAAAGGAAGATTTCTTTAAGTTCAAACATTACACAAACAGCAAACTCTGTTAACAAATGTAGTAAAATACCTCTTCCAAAGTCAAGGGGACCCATAGATTCTTACTTCACTCTGAGTATAGAAGAAGCCATGTGATAAAGGAAAACACCAACTTCAAGATAAACAATAATTAATGATGCATACAAGAAGAAAAAAAAGGGATGAAAATTGTCAGTTGTTTGCAAGGTGGATGAATGATGTGGGAATTTCTTTCAATGCCATCAATTATGATAATTTTGGAGCTTTTGTTGAGGGAGTTGGACAATATGGCCCAAGCATGAAACCACCAACCTATCATAAGGTGAGAGTTCCCTTACTCAAAAAGGACTTGGAGCACACAAAAAAAGGATGCTCTGTCATGGTAAAAGGTTGGATAGATAAAAAGGGTGAGAACATTGATCAATTTCTTAGTATATCAAGTATAGCAGGGCCTTGATGCAATGCTTTGATGAATGTGACATCACTAAACTAATCTTATTGAAGGAAATTGATAATAGCAATGAGTGGATGCTTGGCAAAGTGGAAGAAGAGCTTGATGCAACAAATGATCTTACATTTGAGGATGATGATTTGAGTTGGGGTGATGTAACTTCAGCTTCTAGAGCTCAAGAACTTGCTCGTACTACTATAGCATCCTCTTCCACTCGAACCACTCTAGCTTTTAGAGTGACAAAAAGGAAAAAAAAAAGCATCTTTCTATATTACTGAAGAAGAGGAGGAGGAGGAGGAGGAGGAGAAGGAGGAAGAGAAAGAGGTTGAACTGAGAGAAATTACTAAAGAGGAAGAAGATATTGGGAGATTGCTTGATGATCCTCTTTGTTGTAATGCTTCTATTTATGAAGAAAATGAAGAAGAATCTCTTAAGATGTTTTATGTTTGATGTTTGCCTTTGCAAACTTCTTCTTGAAGACTTAAAATTATTTTAAATATTGTGTTGCTTTTTGAACTTCATTTGGATTTAGAGCTTATTTCTTTAGGATTGCATGTTATTTGACTTAATTTCAATGTTATATTGTATTTTATGTTTCATTGCTATATTGCATATTTATTATTCTATTTGAAACCTATGAAATATTAAAATGTCATGTGTGCCATAGATGATATTGTCATGCTATAAAGTGTGCCATAGTGCCAAGGACCCCCATCACCATTGTGCACATCGATATTCTTTTCCACTAGCCCTCTCTATTTCACAATTTTTTATATGGAATTTAAGGAATCCCTATTTCCATTTTTTTTTTGGATATATTGATAGTAAAATGATCTGAACTTAAAATTTCCAGCAAATTATTAATCCTCTCTCCACTCATTAGTGATAAGTAATTTGGTGAAGTTAAGAAAAAACATAATAAACTCAGTTTTAATTTGTTCCAAACTAGAAAGTTCAAGAAAATATAAATGTCCTGCTGAATTGAGAACTTTTAGACATTTTTTTTATAATGATGAAACTAGAGTAGAATGGATGAAACCAAACAAGGGATAACTTTATCAAATTAGAGGGCTTAAAACTCCCAAAAACTACACATTCAAGTAAAGCATACCAAGGGACATGAGTAGCCCAAATTGTTATAATTGATGTTTTCCTTGCAAAATGGTCCATTTCTTCTTATGGTCACAAAATTCACTACATAAATAGCAGTGGCGAAGCCAAAAAATATATTTAGTGGAGTCAATTTTTGCATGGTTGTGTACTAATTAAAATATTATCATAGCTAAAAATGTTTTCATTAAATACAAATATGAAAAAAATTAGGTTTCTCTCCATATTTGTGTCTAAAAGTTGTTTTTTTTTTTAAAACAATGAAATTACTACATTTGAAGATTTTTTTTGTGTAATGTGTTATAATTTTTTAGAGTAAACACTATAACTTTATACAAGATTATGCAACATTTTGACACATCTAACAAAGTAAATCTTAATCTGAATTTTAAGAAAAAAAATCAACAATCAAAACTTTGAATAATAGGATTCTATCAAATAAAAAACTTTCACTTATTAAAAACATAAAATAAATCAATTGAATTTAGGTAATATGGTTACTCATTGAAACAAAGGTAAATTACACTCACGTCTAGTGTAATTATACTTATATCTCTCCTGTTTATAGAAATATATACTTTCTTCTCTTATATTTCTAGAATATTAAAGATGAGTGTATATTTCTAAAAATAAAATAGGTGAAAGTATAATTACAATAAACCTTAGGAGATATAAGTATAATTTGTCCTTAAAATAATTGCCAAACTTTTCAATTGAAATAATATTTTATAAAATATTGGGTAAAAAGATTTTTATTTATGGAATTAATCGAACTAGTATATTTAACATACAACTATAAATGTTTTATGTTTCATTTATTGATAAGTTTTATTTATTTTGTAACGAAGTAAAAAATCTAATTGTTTCTTCATTGTTTACATTGAGTTCTTCACAATAATGTATAAATTAAATTTTGTATTCTCCTTTCTTAATTATCTTTTTCCCTTGTAGATATGAGATGACAAGGAGAGCAACACTAACTTACACACTTTTTGGAAATAGGAAAAATGAAAAATAGTTTACTAACCTCAAATATAAGATTATAATATATTAAATGTTATAATATGTATTTTTGCTATCTTATTTAATCGATAGTTAAGATTAATCATAATTTTAAATTATAATTATAGTCATGATTATGATTATATTGCAATTAGCTAAAATTATAAATATATAAATATGTGACCGTTACATATCAAAATTATGAAAAATTATCATAGTACATTACAATTTAAACTCACAAAACTAATTATAAACCTCTCCCTTGGTATCTTTCTTTGTCTTTATTTTTTCTTATCTCTTTAAATTTTCATTATTACCACACCATTGAAAAAAGTCTTTTCGAAATTGTATGATTGAGAAAAGGGAATGAGCAAATGAAATAGGTTGCACTGAGAAAGAGATAAATTAAACAAGAAAAAGGAAAGAGAATATATAGAAGGTTGAATTTGATAAATAACCCATAATCAAAAGTTTAAATTTAGAGTTTTAAAGTAATGTTTCTTAAAATTTCCTTGATTGAAAAATTGCAAGTTCAAAGATTTCGCATCTAAAAACTAGTATGCTGCCATCACTTATGGACTGAGACCAATAAATGGTATCACTTACATAAAATTCCTATTTGCTATGAACAGTAAGGAAGTGAAACATCAAATCAAATTCAATAAATAATTCCAAGATTGAATTAAATTATTTAGTGTTGCCAAAAGCTAACATAGGTGAAACAACAACTATTAGTTATTTAGAATTATTTAATGAAACAAGCTACATCTCATAATTTCAATATTTACTAGTTTACTCACATAGTCACAATATGATCAACAAAAAAGGTCAAACATAGGTAATGGTATCAAATAAATGTTAATTCCCTTTTATTTTCTCTTTTGGATTTCCATTGTGGAAAGTAGGAAACATGGTCCAGGAGGAGTGAAGTGGCCTCTACATGCAGTAGAACTTAGTTTATATGGATGAAGTTGTGAAATTCTTTCAAGTCCAAACTAATCATTAATCGCTTTCAACGCCCAGCCGATAAGGTAATGGTAATCTCATTTGCTGAACAGTTTTTTCCTTGATTTGAACTAGAACTTGTTTCAACTGACACCCTTCTAGGAAAAAAACCAGGTTCCTTAGGTTGAGACAATTCAGTCTCACTCCATAACATTTGAACCACAGAGGGCATGTTAGGTCTATCCTCTGGGTACTGTTGAACACTCAAAAGACTAATATGGATGTAACGCAATGCTTCTGATACGATGCAAGAGTCTTCTATGTTTGGGTCAATCAATTCTAGTGCCTTGTCCTCATTCCACATTTTCCATGCCTAAACATTACATAAAGAAAAAGAACTATTGCATCACATTACATTTAGTATATAAAGTAGGAAGTTAATTTAACATTCTTACATGTCCAATTAGATTTATGTTCATGTCTGCACCATAAAAGCCTCTATTTCTCTTGCCAGATATAATTTCCAGTAACAAAATTCCAAAGCTGAAAACATCAGACTTTACTGAAAATTGTCCATTAATAGCATATTCAGGTGCCATGTAACCACTGTAAAGTAACAATTTTGAAAATATGAGTAATGAAAATACAAACTATATAATGATATTTATAACAAGATAAGCATGCACTTACTAAGTTCCGACTACTCTATTTGTATTTCCTTCAATTTGATCCCCTCTACAAGTTTTAGCCATGCCAAAATCTGAAATTTTCGGATTTAACTTATCATCAAGTAAAACGTTACTCGCTTTGAGATCTCTATGAATAATTCTCAATCTGGAATCTTGGTGAAGATAAAGAAGACCTCGAGAAATTCCATAAATGATATGGAAGCGCTTAGGCCAATCTAGCAATTTACCTTTGGTACAATCTGTTGAACCAAAAAGCAAATCTATCATGTAAGTTG
This sequence comes from Saraca asoca, assembly GCA_026873985.1. NCBI lineage: Eukaryota > Viridiplantae > Streptophyta > Magnoliopsida > Fabales > Fabaceae > Saraca > Saraca asoca. The sequence goes on from JANHAO010013171.1 coordinate 12,882, forward strand.
AAATCTTTAGCTTTGAAGATTCAAATTAATAAGTTGTTTGGTATCATCACTATAATCATAAAACTGAGTTTAGTATTCGTACCAAAAATAATGGAATCTAGGCTTCCATTAGGCATGTATTCATAAACCAAAATCATTTCTTGCCCTTGAATACAACAACCAAGAAGTTTTACAAGATTTCTATGTTGAAGTTTTGCAATTAATTTTACTTCATTTTTAAACTCTGTCATTCCTTGTCCTGAGCTTCTTGAAAGTCTTTTTATCGCTATTTCTTGTCCATCTACTGATCTTCCCTGCACATTCACATTTGCAAGCATGTCCACATACTCTTGATATTATAAATACTTTAGAAGGTGCTTTTATCCTATTACTTAAATGTTACCTTATATACAGGTCCAAAACCACCTTCTCCAATCTTGATCTCCTCTGAAAAGTTATTAGTGGCAGTAGCAATCATGGATAAATCAAGCAATGGGAGATCCAAATCATCATCCCTTTCTTCATTGTTTGTCTTTGTCTTTTGCTTCTCTAGAAATGGAAAATGGGTTTTAGTTTTATTTCAAATGCAAGAGGAAAGAATTGGAATTGGAATGGTTAACAACTTAACATATACTGATAATATACAAGCATACAAGTGCAAGTTTACTTAGTGAGATTGTAATATGATGATAATATCATTTTTCTATTAAATGAAAATCAAATGATGATTTTTAATCTTCTAAAAAAACAATGGCAGTTTCTTTGTAATAAGTCTTCTTTGCAGTGTCTAAATATTACAAAGAAAAAAAAAGGGTAGCTGTAGGTGGCGATGGCAAAGCCACAAGGCAGGCTAGGATAGTCCTCCCTTGCTCCATGTCCTATTATTTGGAAAAGAATTTGCTCCACCCTCATATCATATTGTTAAGGGGAAATCTATTCTATCTTCATGCTCCTTAGAGCAACAGGCTTTGGAAAGATTTTGAGGAAATCATAAAAAATAAAAAATTAAAATATTGAATTAAAATATTAAAAATTACATATAATTATTAAATAATCTTACATACAAATAAATAAAGTTTTAAAGTCACGAATAATTAGGATGATAACCAGTTGATTGTAAATGGTCTAACAAAATTTCTAGCCGAAGTGATATTGAATTCTTCGAATTTAATCATGTTCGAATAAGTTATTTTGGTTTGTAAATATAAAGTGGCACTCAAAACAGCTAAACTATCCTACCCAAAATAGAACCTCAATAAGCAAAATGCAAACCATCCTTCCTCTACTCAAAACAGTAACAACAACAACAATCAACCTCAATTGAAATCCAAAGGTGTAATAGACATTGAAGAAGTGGATGAAGCAGAGAGAAATGCAAATCTACCATGGCCTCTTTTAGCAAGGTAAAAATGGTAAGATTGAGAAAATAAGAAGAGGAAGTCTTCAAGAGAAAGAGGATGAGACTTGAGAGTGATTTAGTTTGAGAACACATCAAGATTATGAAGTCAGAGAAGCAAGGAAGCAGAAGATCAGAAAGAGAGAATGATAGCATAAGAAAGAAAGAGAATTCGTCAATTAGTTCATTTGCATGGAACAAAAAAAAAAAAATTGAATGGAATAGAGATGGGAATCAGAATTGAATAGAATAAACAATCTATAATTTTATTTGATACGCATATGATGAAATGATCTCTCCATTATATTTTTATGTTTTGCACAAAAAAATTATAAGAATAAACTGTCACTGACAACAATATCTTAATGAACAAAATAATAAAATATTTATTCATTTTAATTTATTAAATTTAAAATTATATTTTTATGAAATAATAAAAAAATATCGTATTACTCTGTTATCAAAATTTTATTTAATAAAATATTTTTATTTCATACTAAATAATTTCGTATGATAAAAATAACATTTATTATAACGAGGGGAGGTTTGGGGGGTTGTATTTAAACGTGGCAACAAAATAACATTAGAAAAACACTTATTTAAAAAAAATGTACATATTTATTTATTTTAAATTCTATTATTAAACTATAATTAGAAAAACATTCTTATAATAAGGATTAAGAAGTTTACTTTATTTTATTATTATAAAGATAATTTTAAAATATATAAAAAATATAAAGGACAAATGTATACAAAAGTCATTCTATTAAGTTAAAAAGTATAAAGGACAAATGTATAAAAAGATCGTTACACTATTTGATGGAATGAAAAATCTATTATTTAATTGAATGACTATTTTTTATTATTAGCTAAATAAATATTTTAACCATTCTCAATTATTTTTAGGTAAAAATATAAAATACCCCCTTGAACTTTGGAGTAGTTGGAATTTTTTCTACTAACTTTGAAAACTTGAAAATCAAACTCTTAAATTATACAAAACTTATAATTAATACTCATTATCTACTTAATTAATTATTTTATTAAATTACATGATTTTTTTATGAATTTTTCAAGCAAAAAATACAATATTATTGTATATTAATTTATCAAATCATTTTCACACATAGTTTTTCAACATATTTTCAAATTGTTTAATTAAAGTTCTATATACCTAATGTAATTTCTATTAATTATATGACATACAAATTACATGTGAAAAAATGATATGATAAATTAACTTATAATAATATTGTAATTCTTATTTAAAAAATATATAAAAAATCACGTAATTTATTATAATGATTAATTAAATGGATGATGTATAATTTAAAGGTTTAACTTTCAAATTTTCAAAATTGGCGAGGATAAAATTCAATCACCCTAATAAAATTGAAGGAAATATTTTACATTTTTCTCTTATAATTATATTTATTTTATTCCATTTCATCATATAAATATATTCTAGAAGATGAATGAATTTTCTATTTTCCTTTTTAAATTAAAAAAGTGGTAAAAAAAAAAGGGGGGAAAAACAGTGAGAGTAAGGTTTTGGAACAAGTGGGGAGTAGGTAGCAAGTCAAAGATTGCTTTGTCTAACCGTCACCAATTTCAATAAAATATATATATATATATATATAAGGGATACCAATTTGGAATGGTAAAGTTTTAGTCCAATGGGAATGGGAATGAGTCCAATAACTGTACCATTCTAAATTATGGTGT
>JANHAO010013172.1:0-15987 GCA_026873985.1 Saraca asoca
CACCATGGGCTTCATCTTAATTATGCATAAATCATAAATATGAACATAACATGCAATATAAGATGAATATTCAACCTTTATTATCCAAATCCACAAACCACTTAGTTATAGATACAATAGAACCTAATCAAATTGACTCTAGGGCACCTATATGCATCTAACAGGTCAGTGTGATGATCAAAAGAAAGATCATTTGCTAGCATGGAATAAGTTAACTTCACCTATATCACATGGAGTTTTAGGTCTTTTAAAGCTTGGATGTTTTAATCAAGCTATGTTGGCTAAACAAATTTGGAAAGTGTTTTCTAATCCTTATACTTTTTTAAGTAAGGTCATTATTTAGAAATATGGAAGAGGTTCTTTCGAGAATATTGCAGCTGGTCATTCTAATGTTTATTGGAGATGGAAGGAAATCAAGAACAAGCTTCAATTGTGACTGATAGATTATTTTGGAGGTTAGTTCTAATGATAATATTTCACTAAGATCAAATTTCTGGTGGAAGGCTGCTAGCCCATTTCCTCATTTCCTCAGTGCTATCAAGAGATTTAAGAGTATGAGGTGCAATGCAATGGAATCAAGGTAAACTGGCTATAACATATGATTGTCATACTTGTGATTTGATTTCTAGAACTCCATTATCTCTTTGTAGGGTGTCAAACTAGCTAGCTTGGATGGGATTTGCCATAAGCATATATTCTATCAAGGTGGACTACCAATTAATTACACAAAGTTTATTAATTAATCAGTAACAAAATTCTTTTCCATGGCATGGTCTTTGGAATTTACCTTTGCCTCTATGTATTCTTAAAATCTTATAGAACAATCTTGCTATTAGATCTCTTTTTAAAGACAAGGAATTAAAGTTTCAACAAATTATCCTTTTTGTGATGGTAATGAAGAAACTATAAACCATTTGTTTTTACACTGTTCTTTCACTAAGGCTATTTGGTGTGGTTTTGATTTTTATATAAAAATAGAACTTATTGAGCCTTAGAATACATCAGAATGGATTCAGAGCAATCTTCAAGTTGGTTTAAAACAAACCCATGTTATCAAAGAGTTAACTGCTCTAATTGTTGTTATGTTATATGCATTATGGTTTTACAAGAATCAAGTCTTGTTTAATAATGTTAAACCTCATCCTTTGGAAGTTTTACATCTGTCAATGCAATGAAGAAAAGATTACATATAGGACAAAAGTTCAAATATTGGGAAGATCTTGAAGGAATCAAGTTTAAAATTATCATATCAAATCATGGCTGAAAACTTGATTTTCTAAGCAGTCAAGCTTACAGTACAATGAAGAAGAATTTTTCAATGCAGATGCATTTGCATAAGGAATGGCAAATCACTATATGGTGGTACTTATCATAATGATTGAACAGAAAATACAACTCAAGTTTTACTTCTTGCTCTAAGAAGTTACCTTTTATGTTGCACTTGCAATCCTACCTTTTATCTTGCACTTGCAATCCTAACACTGTAATTCAGGTGGCAGCTAAGGACAACAACATTAAAAGTTGGCTGCTTCAAAATGATCACTTGCATTATAAATGGAAAAGTATCTGTTTCGATATTAACTCTTTACTAAGTAACTATGTAGGTGCCCAATGTATACAACCTAGGCATAGTCATGTTAATAGGTGTATGCATTATAGCTATATTAAAAGCTTTCAAGGACTATGTAAGGAAAGGTGGTGTATCTTCTCTGTGTAATTTTCTGTTTCTAGTGTAATACAAAAAAAATTCCTAAGATAAAAAAAAGCGTTAATTGATGAGATCATTTAAAATTAAAAGGGCCCTAAAATGCAAATAGATTAAGTTCACAAATACTTAAGGTTAACCCAAACCAAAAAATTGGGGTTAATTAAAACTAAAGTGAAATATTGACACAGAGAAAAAAAATACAAAATATATCGAGACTTGATCACTCATATGAAAATGCGTTTAAGTTCATAAACAAGTCTTAGAGGACATTTGTAGACAACTAAATTTTAGTGTATTTAATTCCACCTTACAAATTATAGTCAATCAAAAGAAGGTTATTGTCAAGACTTAAAAATGCTAGGTGAAAAATTAGTGAGTCCTCAAGGAAGTTTTTGACAATAAATTAAATCGCGTCATGTGTGCATTATGACATAAGTTGACCAATCAAGTTAAACATATGCATTGATGATGTCACTTGACAAATAAGAAATTGTCATTTGTCAGACCATCGTTCACACCAATTGAGATTTTTCAAATAATTACCTTTTAATAAATTAAAATATGATAAACAACCAAAATAAGAATGCTTATCCCTAAACATTCCCCTGGTAACTTTGTAAATAGATAACTCATTTATGCATTCCACACACAATCATCAAAGAAAAAGATGCAAAGCTTTGAAAAGCTCCTAAAGCTTTACTAACAAAAATTCAAGCATCCCAAGTCTACAACTTCAATTTCAAGTTTATGAATCTCTACAAGCCCAAAGCCACTATGAACATTTAATCCCAAGATCAAGCTTACTCGAAACCTTTCATTGAAGTCAAGCATTCAACCTTCAATCAAAATTAAACTTCTTCAAAACCCTCCATCGAAATCAAGCGTTTATCATTTGATTCAACATCAAACTTCCTTAAAGTCTTCTGTCAAAATCAAGTTAAGAGAAGAATCAAAGTATTTTTATTCTTTTTCACAAATTTAAGTTAGATATTGTACTCTCATCTTCACATTAATAAAATTTCATTTGTTCAACATTTTATTTCTCTTGCCATCTAATTTTCAAGAGAGAAATTTTTATTTACAACGCAATTGATTAAAATGTTCAACTTTATATAGACTCTTTTTCTCTTCACATCTCTATGTTAGATAAAAAAAGTTTTAAATAAAGTATTATATAGCATTTTTACTTTTTATCTTCTTTTTCTTTAATTAAATTATTAAATATGTAAATTTCAATTACTTTCATTTTTTTCAACTATGATATTTTTATTAAATTTATCACTAATGCATGCTTATTCTTATTTATCATGATTATTATTAATATTAATTTTGTTATAAAAATATTAACAATTAATGTAAATTTAGAAACAAACAGTGAACCCAACAATTCATTAAGTTTTGAGACTGCTTTTGTAACAATGAAAAATAGCGTGGATAAAAAAGAATAGGCAACATCATTGGTGAAGCAGTTGTTCACGGCATGCATATCCAGTTATTTATGGTATGCATACCCACAGTTTTTACTCTGGGTACATTAGAAATGGCCTTAATTGTTTTCAATATCAACATTTCCATTTCAACAAGTTAAGAAACTCCAATACACCATAACATGCAAGCCGAATCACGATGAGGGATCATAGAACAGCGGTACTATTAAAAGTAATCAGAAGTTACTCTGAATCTTCCACATAAATACTTGGCCATTTCAGTTTCTCTGAATAATTAAGTAGCCTAAACGCCTAGCAATTACTTACAGCTAATTTTAGAGAAAATAGACAGTAAAACAGTAATAAAAACACCTGTGAATGTCTATGAAATTCCCCCATTAAGACCCATTTTACCTAATTGCCCATATGTCGCACTGCATAAGCCCAGAGACGGACACAGGATATCTGGGTAGTGGGGACTGGGCCAACTGGACCTGTTCTTCAAAATGGAAAAATTTATACTTTAACCTCTAAATTTTTTATTTTCTTTCACTAGGGCCCATTTTTAAAGAATCTTTTCAATTTAGTCCCTGTTGAATTTTCAATTTAATCCTTTTGTCACTTTTTTTTTTTTAGTATTACAAAATATTTTTGAAAAGATTGAGTGGGGGCTTATGCTCCCACTAGGCCCAACGTGGATCCGCCCATGCATAAGCCTATTAGAAACGACACTAAGCATCAATCCCTGCAAGAAAAGGTCAGGTGATCCCAATGGAACTGTTATTGTTCAAGCTGTTTCAGGAGCAATCTTCAACTCTGACAAAATGGGTTGGCACCAACTAAGGCCCTCTATATTGCATTTAAATTCAGATTCTCCATTACTGCTATTACTTTCCATGCAAGGTTGTCATCTGCTGCTGACCAAACGCAGCAAAAATACATCGGTTCTGTTCCAGCTCTATTTTGGTTTTCCTGAATCCTGTAGGGACAATTATGCTTCAGACAGAGGGACACACGAAACGATTCCAATTGCAGATAATCCCCAGAATTTTGAATTCCTCCAGATAATCCACCAGAAAGTTTTGAATATAGAAGTTGAACCGAGGAGTGTCTGTTACTTGAGGCATCCTCGGAGTCACTGATATGTACAGGACAACAATAAGCAAACCTAATCTCATGTTTCTTTTCTGCCAACATGAGCAAAAGTTCATCTTGGTGCAAAACCTCTGCTCTTTTACTTTTCTCGACAACTAAAATTCCTTCTGCCACCCTTTCATCTTTGACTTGAAGCTGAGGCATAAAACTTCCACCTGTAAAGCTAGATTTAGAAGTATCCGTTAACTTGCATTTCTGAAACTTGAAGCTCGGGTTTAAGCAGCTTTGTAAGAAACTGTCAGAGGCTGCTGCTTTCACATAGTGACTTGAAGGAATGCACACAATTTCATTATTTGCAGGATCATAGCATTGAATCCCCAATTCAGAATGAATTCGTTCTTTAAGAGAAGCCATCTTTGGCTTTTCACCATGGACTAGTATAACATGCTTAGGGGAGAGGAATTTTACAAGATCCATTATACCTTTAGCATCAGTGTGAGGACTGAAAGCTAATTGATGAACCTGTCAATTTTTTCATTGAAAAAGAATTTTATGAGAAGTGAAACAATAAATTTGTCGATTCAAAACAATTATCAAAATTAGTCTAGAGACCAAATGAACAAACAAGCTCATATTCCACACCAATTTATAATGGAGATTAGCTCTTACATACTGCATTATTTGTCCTATACTTCGGTTATGATCCTCGGTAAAACAACGAATCCCAGCAAGTTTTGTGAAGATGGATTGAGTTTTGTTGATCCAAAAAGCAAAAACGTTTTTTTGATAAATAATTACCCTCTAGTCACACCAATTGCAAATTCACTCGAAATGAACATTTATCAAGTGGCTGGACAGATATCATAGCCAGTGTAAGTGAAGAAGTATCAAACCCTCTTTTCATAAATTTTCACCTTATATTTAATCACTGGTGCGCATATATGGCTACATGTATATTCAACTTGAACCTTTTATCCAACCTGGCAAGAATCTATTAGCAGAAAAAAATGCAGAATGGGCATCAATTATATACCTGGCAACGCACGTCTATTTGTGTATCATGGTCTAAATCAATTTTGGTTGGTTTGCCCGACATCAATTTATGTCCGATTGTTCCAGCCACACAATATCTACAAGAGAAACAAAGTAATGGATTCATAAAAAAGGGTAGCTATGCAAGTATATCACAGAAATGAAATTGAAAACAGGGAAAGGGGAATGACTCCATAGATGGAGTAAAGGTGGCTTAACAGAAGGATTTATCAGAATGAAGAAATTATGAAACAAGATATAAAACAAGAAGAACTTTACGTTAAGAATTATAATTGGTAAAAAAAATAAATAAATAAATTACTCCACAGCTAAGCTGGATTAACTCTTCAACTTAGAAATAACAAGAAAACATCCCATTTGAAAATTTTTCCAATAATTTATTAATTCTCTTGGTAGTATTTGGAGGGAAAAAAAAAAAGAGGAGGATATGAAGTAAGCATTGAATAAAGAAACCATGTTTTTACTGAATATTAGAAAAGTTTTTCAGTAGTTTATAAATTCTCCTCTTGCTTATTATGCAAGCAAGAGAAGTGAGAAGAAACCATCTTTTTACCGAATATTAAAAAAAAGGGAATTCAGAAACCAAGCTGTCAAGAAAATAATTAAGGTTTAGAAAAGGGGAAAAGATAGAGAGAGGCTATAGAGAATTAGAGAGAATATTATTGAATAAAATAAGATGGCTGAATTACTTACATAAAGACTTAACCCTTTAACCCTACTCCTCTATTTATATAGAGGCCATACAAAAGATAGAATTCTAATAAAACTCAATAGCTTATTGACTTATCTAAATTTATAACTTATCTCTAATATTATAGTTTAACTAAATAACCTAATAATTTATCAATCATATAATCTATTTCTATCTTCTAACATTCCCCCTCAAACTTAAGCTTATTACATAAAGTTGAACTCCAAAATATAAAATGCAATTAAAATAACTATAAAGAAAACTTAATAAACTTCAAACTGCAAGAACGACTTGTCAAGAAACATAGTATACAAACAATTCCCCCTGAACGCAAAGCGATCTAATGGCTATCAAAATGACCACCAGTGTCTAAAAGATAGAAGTATGCTAGATTGATATACGATAAAATTTGTAACAGTTGGAATGATACTTCAGCTAAAACAATGTGATAGCCAAAATGATATATCGGCTTAGAAAATGAGATGGCCGGAATGATACATCGACAATAGTCAGAATGAAACATCGACTAAGAAAGATTTTTTTATTTTTGTTTGTTTAGTCAGAATGATGCATTAGTTTAGAAAATAAGATGACTTGAATGACACATAGGCAGAGAAAAATTAATAATCTAAATGATACATCAACTGAGACCTTTTTTTTTTTTTTCCTGGTTTGGGTTTGGCCTTGCCTTTCTTTACTTTTGAAAGCTTTGGCTGTGGTTTGCACCCAAAGAGAAAGAGAGTTAGTGAAAGTTTTTGAGGATTGGGCAGAAACAAGAACAAACAAACTCTCTAGTAAGAGAAAGCAACTTTTCCTTTTTTGCCCAGCTGGATGTCACAACACAAAGCAACTTTTCCCTTTTTTTAAAAACCAATGAACAATAAGAATGAAAAAATAATAAACTTAAACCCATCTATTACAACCACAACTCAGCTTTTCTTGCGGATGTTGGAAGTATGATATACCATGTTAAGAAAATAATTAGGATTTCGGAAAAGGGAAATGATAAAAAGAGGCTATAGAGAATTAGAGAGAAAATATTATTAAATGAAATCAGATAACTGAATTACTTACATAAAGACTTAATCTTACTTCTTTATTTATATAGAGGCTATACAAGAGGTAGAGTAATAAAACTCAATAATTTATTGACTTATCTAAACTTATGACTTGTCTCTAGTATTATAGTTTAACTAAATAACCTAATGACTTATTAGTCATATAATCTATCTCTATCTTCTAACACAAGAGTTGAACAAAAAGAAATTTTCTCTTAAAGATATCCAATTCCTAATATCTAAGGCTGGAAATTCCCCCATCCCTCACTAAATACACCAAACGAAAGAAAGCATAGAATTGTCTTCACCAAATGTTTTGAGTTTCCTTAACTAATCACCAAACAACAATATAAGAACAAACCCGCATTACCACAAAAGAAATAGTGAACCATCCATACAAGGGTGAAATCCCCACCCCCCCCAAAAAAAACCAAAAAAAAAAAAAAAGAGTTTTTTTGATAGAAAGGAAAATATCATTAGGAGAAGGAAAAGATTGCAAATAAAGAGGATAAGCCATCCTCAAAAGACAGAAAAACTTACAGATTAAAAGTTACATAGGTAATGATCAATCAAAGTTCTAAAACAAATTCCCAATCCCTTTGCAAATCAGTCAAACTAATCCCTCGAAAAAAAAACCACGAGCTCACAGCAAAGCCACAAACATTTTCTCATCCCACACCAAAAACATAGGCTGAAATTGATGTTTAGAAATTCTAGCATTTCTTTCCAAACATATATACCACAAAACTGCAAGTCTTGCCACTTTCCAAAGAGCCTTTTTTTTCTAGTTATTTCCAAATCCATATCTAATTGAAAAGAAAATATCCACAGTATCTAGACAAACCAGCGAAATCCCAAACAAGGAAAAAGCTTATTCCATAACTGCCATGACACCTCACAATGAAGAAACAAGTGATTATTAGTTTCCAAACTTCTAAAACACATCAAGCACATATCCAGAGACAACACTTTACGAGGTCTGCACACCTATAACATATCATTAGTATTAACCATGTTCAACAGCAATCCAAACAAAAAGTTTAACCTTAGACGAAGCCTTAATCTTCCAAAAAAAAAATTAAGGAATAGCAATTCAATATTTGAAGGGTTGCTGAACCAAAAAATTTAAGAAAGACTTACAAGTAAACATACCAGAAGAGTCTAGAGACCAAACACACCTATCGGGAGTAAGGCTCTATAAGGCCCTTTAACTTGCAATAGTTTTTTTTTTTTATTTTTTATAGAAAAAGAAACTTTTATAAATAAGGGAAAGGATACAGTACAAGAGGATAAGGAATCCTCAAAAGTTAATGCATGATTGCTGCCCAATTAACTTGCAATAGGTTGTTAGTCACTTGGATTAATTCTTCCATAGTCAAAGATTAAATAAAACCATCACCTTTCAAAGAACTATATCAAATAAACTTGCAAACTAGCCCAAGTGTCCAGAACACTAATCATAACAACAGTCTACACTCACTCTTACCAAAACTAGTCTGAAAACTTGGTCTTAATTAAAAACAAAGTGATGAAACAATTATACAGTCAGTCTCTAGTTTCATCACTAGAAAAAAAGGTAGTGTGGCAACAGGGGTGTAACACAAGTTAAGGGAGAGGAAAAATTAGGACAGGTTGCTGGGTTGATACTTAGTTTTTTAAAAAAAAAAAAAAAGGTAAACAAACAATAATTGTGTAAATCCACTGTCTTCATTTTCAAGCTTAAACCTGGTAAGCCAGATTACCCCAAAATGCATTATGAATCATTCAACTTGATACATCCATTGCCAAACTAAAAGGAAATGTGATGAAATGAAGCTTTAAATGGGGCTCCTAGAGCTGACCAGAGCCTCCTAAAGGTTTTACTACAGATAGTTCAAATAACAGATACAAACTTCCATTCATGGAGTCCACCTGCTTTGATCCCATATAATCCATAGAGGAAAAAAAGCAATAACCCAAAATACACAAGTTTTCTGCAGGCCAAGCATATGATCAGCTCCATGATCCTAAAATGCAATCTAAAATCCATAGACACCTGCCTCTTTCCAAGAACTCCTTAAGTGAGTAGGACACTTTATTTAGCCAGCACCTTAACTATCAAATTGTGTGCTGCTAACACCTGGCTCCTAAGTAGGCAATGCCTTCATATTATTTAAGACCCTTATTAAAGAGAGATAACTGCAACTTAATAAATATTTAATCTACAGAGCTATGCATGGTAACACCATTGGAAAAGATATATACATTTTCAAATTTCCTAACATAAATACATGTGACATACTGTCAGGGCAAATAATTATCCGCCTTTTGCTCATCATGTCATCAATTGAAAAGGAAAAAAAAAATGAATGAATGAAACAAAAATGATGACAAGTAGTCCCCTACCCAGGCAATGTGACAAGGTTCTTTTCGGAAGGTGCCCAGTGCTTAAAAACTTCAAGTGAAAAACCACCACTTATCATCCCAGGGGTGGCAAAAAGAACACAAGGACCAGGGGCATCTATCATAGATCGTTCAAAATTGTGAACTGCAACAAGTGAGCCAGGTGAATGCTTATCAAATGATATCTCCCATATCAAGAATCATGCATTTCATATGAAATGAATAAAAAAAAACATTTCATGGTGGTTCAATAAAGCTAAATATGATATGAAGCCAACTGCATATTTATTCACATGATACTGCTTCTGGCCATTTTACAGCTTGACTTGGAATGCTTGATGATACCCTATTGATTAGAAATATATGATTAAGGCCTTTGATAACAACAGAACAAAAGATGTACAAGGAAGCATTATCACTGTTCCTCAGCTACTCGGGGAGGAGAAACCATCACATTTATCCACAATATGAAGATAATTTACAGCTGGCACGAAATACAAAATGCATTAGATAATACCAACATAGACAAAGGGCCAGAGGACTACGTTCACATAGTTAAAATACATCTTTTGCTTCTTTGGGCTGGTATGTGGTGCCTATGGTTGCAGAGAAATGCCAAATTTTTCAACAGAGATCTTTACCATCTAATCTTCTTCGGGATAGAATTATTTTCTGAGTCTCTGTGGATTTCGGCTCATGATTACTTCAAGGGAGTTTTCCTTAACAGTTTACAGAGGGATTGGGGGGCTCTTGAGTCAGCACGTTGTTTTCCCTTTTTTTTTCTTATTTTTCCTTAATAAACTATATTTTTCTATAAAAAAATAAATAAAAAAAGAGTCCTTTTGCCCATTTGCAGCTTTAAATGACTTTCTTATTCTCATTACTGCAAAAGTTGAGGCAATTTCATCGACCAATTTCTGAAAGTATGAATTTGTTTGACTGTCAAAGATTAAATTACAAATTTCGACCCTAGAAAACTCAAGTTTATGCAGAGGTTTATCGGATGGGTGTCCCATCTAATGATCTGGTAGTCATGCCTATGTATCGACCACATGATGCTCAACAACTATGTAACTTAGTTTTAGGAAATTATTAAGAAGTCAAGTCTAATATTCGTATTCAACCACAAGTTCCACTTCTTTTCCCAAACCATTTAAACCGTTTACAATTCACCCAAAAAGAATCTTACCAAGCTTCCGGTCCACAAACATTGATTTGCTGCTGTCTGCAAAATATTATTTCCCCCCAACAAAACCTTTCTTCATTCGACCAAAAATTTGTTCATACCAATTATAATGGTTATACCTATTGGTTATAAAGAATTGTGAACACAGGAATGCTCCAACGTCAAGACCCTGTAGCACACCAGTAGATAACCACTATAAAAGGCAAAATAGAACTGTATGCATGGATGTGAGCAAACACATCGATGTACGGTTGATACCAGATGAAATGTTATTTGTCAAGAAATCTATATAGATGTACAACAATTACCATTTTTAAAATCAAAAGCATTATGTGTAGAGTAAGTGTCTTTAATTTTCTGGCTTGTCCAACCAATAAGCATCTTATAATACATGTTTGCTTGAATAGTCAAACCTGAAAAAAGACATTAAATTAATCAGTGCTTATTAATATGATGCATAGCTACCAACAAATACATATTCTCTACCATATAACTCAAATATATTTTAGATGAATGCGATTATGCTATCAGAGCTGTCTTTTATGGAAACAAAATACAAATGGAAAGAGAACATTGAACTTTATTACGAGTCTGTACTGTAGATTACAAAATCATAGTGGTCAAATGCCAAATTAAGGAACTAGCATTCTATATGGCACAGCTTTAGAAGAAAGTAGTGAATGCAAGGTGTCAGCATAAACAGTTACTTAATGTTGACTAAAGTTGGTGCCAATAGTTTGCATTATATTGTTAGTGTTCTAATCATTGATAATGATTTGACGTAGAACAAAGAAGATGGGTCAATCACAACTACATTCGGATTTTCATAATCATTATGTAATTATCGTATGTATTATATTTAGGGATTTTATTTAGTTATTTAGAGTAGCTTTTGTATAAACAAAGTAGATTTAGAGTCCTAGTAAGATACTATACGGGTTAGGAGCATTTTAGAAGGATATTTACTTGGTAAGGGAATTTATCATGGATTCATGCCTATAAATAGGGCATCAATGTGTAAAATGAGCTACACATTATATATTTCTTATTTTAATTTTAATGATATTCAAGGAGTTTTCCATTTTTTTTGTGGATTCAAGGTTATTTTCCGAGTGGATTCTAGGTCATTAACTAGATGATATCTAGTATCTATCATTCACGCTTCCGTCCCACCTTGTCCCATAAGAGATGCAGTAAGAGATAATTATCACTGAAAATTCTAGCATTCCTTCCCAGCCAGATGTACCCAATTACAGGGGGGGGAAAACACTGCCAAAGAGGCTTCTCTTTACTCCCTCCAGGGTAAGTTCACAAGATTTAATTGTGTTCTTGACCTTGAACTGTTATTAGCTAGCAATATATTAACACCTTAACTAGTAAACAAAGGTTATGTCTAAATTTAATTATAAATATCATTGTTGTGAAACAACTACGAATTTTGAATATAGAAAATTGAGCAAGTGCTGTTTAGGAAAGTTCACCCTCAAAAGAGATCCTGGATCTGGATTTCATTACATGTGCACACCTCTTGTTGCAGAAAATCCAACAAAAGTTGGCTTGTTTCAGATCAAAATCCAGACGAGCACTTCCATCAAATTAATATACTCATTTAATATGTGACACAAAGCAACAAGCCCGTGGCAATTTTTTACCCAGCATAGATCAATGTCTCACGTATATTTAAATGTGTAAACAGAAAAAGCAATAGCTGATTCAAACCTGCTGAGAAGTAGATAGGAACTTTCAAATTCATGCGTTCCCAGTAGTCATCCAACAAAATGCATAATTCCTACATGATCATACATGAACTTTGAAATGGCAATATCACATAAGATGACGATGTAAAACATCCTGACAAATACTAATACCACAGGTCAAGCAATGTAATATTAACAAAACAAAAACACAGAAGGAAATGACAACATAACCTTTCACCAAACTGATGTTACATTTCTGATTTAACTTGTAAAAAGGAAACAGAATTTACATTAGGAAAATTATATCAAGCTAATCATTAAATCAATCTTTATTTTCAAAAATTCAATAAAGTGAAAGAAAGATATTAAATTTTCTTGACAACCTTCGTAAAAAGAACACTCAAAATTCCATTTGTTTGAGTTACTAACTTATACTTACAAACGAAAGTCAGTGTCCATGAATCCCAGCATAGAACACTAGTAAGTAGTTCTTAGTTCTTTAAATTTTTTTCCTTTATATCTTTCAAGGAGGGGGATGGTAGAAGATAATAACTTCAAAGTTCAAAATTAAATCTAGCATCATGATTAGAACTGATGCAATAACCCTTCAATGGCAGTAACAGAACATCCAATAACAACATATACTCAGTCCAATGAATTGCCATCTTAATGAAAATACCTGAGCTCTTCCAAGAGCAAATGTTGGAATGAGCACCTTTCCTCCACCCAAAACACATTTATGTACCTACATTATGTGATTCAATAACTTAATACCCAAGATCACAGAAACTGTAGATCAAGTATCCATGCATGAATAGCAAAGACAAAGTACAAGAGGGGACACACAAACAGAAAACTGAGCATATGAATTTTAGTTTGCAATTAGTATCTAAACATGCCTTCATATAGAAGCTTACTCAGCAACTTGGCATCTTACTCTTCTCCAAGACAAACACATGTATTCTCCCCACTACATTTATTCTCCCCACATAAGGGTGGGCAAATACAGCTCGGCCCGATTTTCAGATCAAACCCAGCCTGAACAAATAGGGACTTGGACTAAGTAATTACGCCTATGGACTGGGTTTGGACAAAATTTTAGGCCCCGTTTTATAAATGGGCCAGATTTGCATATTTATATAGTATATATTTTGTTAGTATTATATATTTTACACGCATTATGTAATGTATATCCTATATAATAGTTTTTCACTCATTTTTTTTTATACATTAAATATAAATATATTTTATATGTTTATAGGTTTTAATTATATTATATATATTAAAATATTAAAACTAGGCCTAGACTGGGCCAGGTTTGTGCATTCCTTTTTTATACAAACCTTCTGTGGCAGTCCATAGATCCGTCTCTTCATAATATTTATACTAATTTTGACACTCGTTATGATCTATAGGCATTGGCCAAGAATCTCCACACATTCTGTAGTCGTTAAACTGATGAATTTACGACAACAGGATATGTCAGTCACCAATTTTGTGGGTCAGATATCATTGATTAAGACTGAATTTAATGCTTTGTTACCTGCTGGTAAAACGGTTACTAAGGATCTAGAATAGCAGGATAAATTTTTCATATGTACTCTTGCTGCTATAGGTACTAACCTTGCTTCTGTTCAGGATCAAATCCTTGCTAGTCCAACCATTCCTACATTACAAGAAGTCTTTTCTCGTCTTCTCCGGGTTATGTTTGTTTCTACACCATCCAGGTCAACGAATGTTGACAATTCTGTACTAGTGGCCCAAGCTCAGCAGAGTCCTCAGGAGGAACAGAGAGGTGGCCATGGAGGCAATCGAGCAACTTGTCCTAAATGTGTATATTGTCACAAACGGGGTCACACCAAAGAAAAATGCTATAAGTTGCATGGTTGCCCACCCCAGGCTAATGTTGCACAAATTGATGATACTCATCCTAAAAAACCTACTGAGCACTCATAGTCACAGGATTTTGTTCTTCTCACTGGGGTTGATTATGATGATTATCTCAGGTATCAAGCATCAAAGCAGTCATCCTCATCAGTTGCATCGATAGCCCACTCTGGTAATCATACTCCTTGTCTTACTTAGTTTTCTTCTCTTGGATATACTGCTTGTCTTACTCAATCTTCTTCTCTTGGACCTTGGGTCCTTGATTCTAGTGATTCTGATCATATCTCTAGTAATTCTTTTTTACTTTCTCATTTTATCTGTCAACATCTTTACCTTCTGTCACTTTGGCTAATGACTCTAAGCAAGTTGCTACAGCTGTAGGCAGTGCACAACCATTACCCTTCGCACCTTTGGACTTTGTTTTGTATCTGCCTAATTGTCCCTTTAATCTCGTTTTTGGTAGTAAACTTAGTCGTACTTTGAATTGTTCTATCACTTTTAACCATAACTTTGCTCTTCTCCAAGACTGTAGTACGGGACACGTGATTGGCACAAAACGTAAGTCACAGGGACTTTACCATTTTTCCTCTTCCTCTGCTGCAGGCACTACTACTGAATCTCCAGCTCTTCTTCATAATCATTTGGCCATCCCAGTTTATCCAAGTTTCAAAAGATGGTTCCGAGTCTTTCCAATTTATCAAATTTCAATTGTAAGTCATGTCAACTAGGTAAATAATCGAGAACTTCATTTCCTAACCATGTCAATAATCAGGCTGCGTCCCCGTTTGCTTTAATTCATTTGGATGTTTAGGGTCCTAGTCAAGTCCTGTCAGTATCTAGTTTTCAATACTTTGTAACTTTTATTGGTGATCATTCATGTTGCACTTGGTTATACTTAATGAAAAGTCGTTCAAAATTACTTTCCATTTTTGAAACTTGTTGGGCTAAAGTCAAAACACAATTCAATACCACTGTTCAAATTCTTCGAAGTCACAATGCTCCTAAGTATTTTTCCATGGAATTTAATCAATTTATGTCTTCTAATGGAATTTTACATCAATCACCTTGTGCATATACACCTCAAAAAGGGGGGTCGCTGAACGTAAAAATCGACATTTAATTGAAACTGCTCGAATCCTGTTGTTGCATCATAATGTTCCTTGTCATTTTTAGGGTGATATTGTAATTACTGCATGTTATCTCATCAACAAAATGCCCCCTTTTGTCCTCCAACATAATATTCCTTATTCCATATTGTTTCCTAAGAAGTCATTGTATGACCTTCCTCTTCGTGTTTTTGGTTGTTTTTGCTTTGTTCATAACATGACTCCTAGACAAGATAAATTGTCAGCTAAGTCTATCAAGTGCATCTTTCCTGGCTACTCTCACATTCAGAAAGGTTACAATGTTACTTAACGACACTATATGTCAACTGATGTCACCTTCTGAGTCATCTCCATTCTATTCTTCATCTACCAAACCACTACAAATCTCGTTCAGAGAAGTCCTCCCTATTCCTTACATTCCTCCTCCTCTTCATCCTCATCCTATTGTTCCTGAGTCTACTTCATCCTCTGTGCCACTACAGGTATATCATTGGCAATCTCATACTCATATTGAAACCGATGTCCCTCCAATTTCTTCTAGTCTATGTTGCATGGACACCGGTACACGAACACGGGAATACGGCATTTTCAAAAAATATAGGACACCGACAAGTGAGGGATACGTGTAAATAATAAAAATATAGGGGTACATTTGTAAATATTAAAAAATATTATGCTTATTTGTAAATATATATAT
>JANHAO010013173.1:0-16028 GCA_026873985.1 Saraca asoca
ACCTTTATATCCAATTTCACAGAATGTATAGTCCGGGATGCAATAGAACTCAATCAAATTGGTCTAGGGCACCCATCCAGACTAATAAGTTATTCAAACTAACTGCCTTCAATATATAAACGATTCTTCATAGTTTTTCTTCAGATTTCAGTGCGAAAAAGTTTTATTAAGAGCAGAAAGTGATTTTCTCTCTACTTCATTGATATTTTTGAGATTTTCTTCAAGTTTTTTGGATCAAGGTTCATCCAAGATTATTGTAGTTTGTTTGAGATATTCATCTCAAACTTTAGTATTGTAAATTCAATCTTTTTCTTATTCAATTTTGTTCATTTGAGATTTCTAGGTATTAGAAATCTGTATAAGTTTAGAAGAGCCTGTTGTAATTCTTCTAGGTTAGCAAGAAATCTATGAATTTCTTGTGTGTTGATTATAAAGACTAGCATTTCAGGATCCTGTCAATCTTGATAGTTTTGTTTTCAATTTGAAAGATCTTTCAGTTGAGAAAGATCAAGTGGAGTAGACTTGAATTGTAATTTTAATTCAAGTTGAACCACTTTAAAAACTTGTGTCTTCAAATTTCTTCTCTCATTGACATCTTAATTGCACTTATTGATAATCTTTAGCCTTTATCATTTTAATACTTTCTGGATATTAGTTTTCTGCATAATCTATTAAAATAACATTGAACTTGATACTGGTGTATATAATTCTTCAACGAAAAAATGGCAAGATCTATTCAATTCCACAAAATAATTTTTCTTTACTAGGACCGACACTTTCAAACTATATCATTTCTTATAACAGCCATATCACGAGATTCACATTCAATTATAATCTCATTTTCTTTGTCACATTATCATTCTAAGTACCAAGACTGTTGTCATAGCATTAGTATATAAGCAATTAGTAAATATCCTATCTTTCTAAGGATTTAAGTAATAAAAAATTTTAAGATAGAGATTCTTAACAATTAACTCATTATAGCATCTTTGTTCAACAATAATCATTATATTTCTACACAAGCTTTATTATTATTAATATACTATAGGTTGTTTGCATCATACTGTCATATTTTGTGTAGAGCCACCAATCCATTCTATATTTATATCATAAGCAAGGTGCTTCCACCTTATCACTTTTTATTTGTCTTGTCAAGTTTCAAGGATATTAGTTGGCAAACAAAAGATGAAGTCCCCAATTGAATCTTTAAGAATTGTGAAGAAGCATTATAATTTATATCTCTAATGGACTTATCTATATTATTCTTAACTTAAGTTTTATGGAAAATATTCAAGAGTATATCATATCATTTAATTCACCAACTTAATTACTTAATTCACATCACATTCAATACACTGCTAATACTTAACTAATCAATCATTTGGTCATTCAATCATTTCCAAATTTACAAATCAATCAAGATGAGAATAATAGTTAACTTACCTAGTCATTCTATTATACTATCACTACCCTAACATATACCATTTGCAATAATACAACAAGGAAAAATCTCATGGCTCAAGTGAACTAATAAGTAATTAAGTTCCTAAACATAATCATACAATTTATACAACTATAAAGAAAAAGTTATGGGCAACACATCATTAGCTTATAGTATATTAAAAATATTTCAACATATTTTTTCACTTCCAAGGCTTACGATTCAAATTGCCCCTTTTTTTTACTTATTTCACAATCATGCTCATAGAAATAGACCATGCATTCAGGCCATTATGATTCAAACAAAAAATTGAACTAGTTTTGGCAATAATTGACCATTCCTTGCCCTATTTGTGATTTTGATCACAATTCGAATCATGTGTAGTTCTGGACTTACCAAAGATTTGCAACTTCAAGCAAGCAGACTTGTAATTTGAAATAAAACTTCTCAAGTAGAATCAAAGCATTCATATCTAGCTGTCACGATTCTAATCGTGATTTTACTCAAATTCAAGTTTGTAGGCTCTTGATCCTGGTTGCACATCTAGTTTCGTATAACTTTACAGTGCAAGCACATATTCCTACAAGGATAACTCTCATTTTCTTAACCAAGCTTGATAATTTATCTCAACCAACCTTAAATCACAAAAAAAAAAAAATTAAGCATAAAACCAAGCTTTTCCAATCATAAAATCATATTTATATCAATAACTCCAATCAAATTCAATCTATGACATAAAACCACATAATGCTTATTTTCCTTAACATAAACAACAATTCAATGATTCATAATCAATTAGTTATTTTATAATTTACAAAAGAGGCAAGAATTATTCACTTAAGTGGTTGGAAACAAAGAGATCAAAATGATCCAACATAGTTCCTCAATGTTTTTCATGAACAAGAAAGAAGGTTACATTAAATTCTCAAATTTTCAAGAGTTTTTCATTCATCAAGTAGTCAAATACCATTAGATTATGATTTCATTCTACAGAAACTAGTTAGAAATAGAAGATTTAAGCCTCAAAAACACCAAAAATTCACATAGGTTCATGAAATGAATCGTGAAAATGAATAGTAACTTTTGGATTCAAAAATTCATGACTTAAATTTTACTTAATGAATCAACAAGATTTTGATATTGATTTGAAGAAAAAAATAAGAAGAATTAGCAGCAGAAATATGAAAAATTATCATGAAAGAATGAAGTGCTTACTTGAAGAGAGATGGTATAGAGAGAGAAAACTTGCTTCCTAACTTGAAGCTTGAAAATGTTGCATGAAATGCAATAGAAGGTGGCACAAAAAGGAAAAGGAAACCGACTTTTGAAGGAAAAAATTGGAAAAATGTAAGTTAACTTTTACTTTTGACTTCTTCCTTAACAAGTTTTCAAACTTTTTCGTTGGTGACTTTACCAATTCCCTCAACTACAAGTCTAAATTTAACATATTTATTGATCACTAGTGGTTATAAAATTTTAACACAATTTAATTAAATTAGTTACTTTCGTAACAACTATAATTTTGTGTTCATAAGGTACCTGTAGCGTTAGCTTCGAGATCTCCAAAGTTTTCCTGAAATTAAATCTCGAAAAATGATTTTTATTTTATAAGCATTCGAAATGAAAACTTCAGCTTCCTAAAGTATCCTAAAATTCATATAATTTATTTCTACTATATCTGGACACTCTATATCTTATAATTTATAGTTTCAAAGTTTTCAAAATTTTCAAATTCATCTTTTTGGATTTTTGAAAAGTTATTTTATTATCAACATTAATTTTTTTTCTAAATTCAGAGTATTACATTAGTAAATGATGAGCACTTTGAAAGATATCTATTGTGTATTCGAGATGATAATGAACAAACTAAGGCAAATGAAATGGTACAAGTGCCACAACAAATGTTAATAACATAGAAGGGTGAACAATCAATCCTTTGTAAGCAACTTTTCCTAATATGCAATCCCATGCAAATGATGTAGGTTATCTAATGAAAAAAGCAATTCCATCCCCTATAAATGTTGATATTTGTAGTCTCAATGACATAATAATCAATCAGTTCATAGGAGAATAGATCATTTGATCTTTTATGATGAGGCAGATGGAGATATATAACCTATATCAATAAAAAGTACTTAAACTCGACATCTTTATATAAGATGCCACCCCATCTCCTCAAGGTTAAAGATAGTGCACCACTGATATTACAAGGAATATAGATCTAAAAGTCAGACTATGCAATGATATAAGACTATTATGTGATGGTACTAACAAGAATTTGTTAGAGGTTGAAATCTTGGATGGACAACATACGGGGACAAGAGCTTTTTATCTAGGATACCACTTAACACTACAGAGAATGTAGATCTTCCATTTGTCATGGAAAAACATCAATTTCCTGTCAAACTAAGCTTTGCAATAACAATTAATAAGTCATAGGAACAAACTATACCAAATGATGGAGTGTACCTTTCAAATTATGTTTTTAATTATGGGTAGCTGTATTAGGCTTTCTTAAGGGGTGTTTCTTGATCAAGTACTAAAGTTTTGGTCAAACATGGAAGAATCAAAGGGGAAAACAATGTGCATATGAGAAATGTCATATACAAGAAGGTTTTACTTTCATAAACAGAATACTAAATAATATAAAATATATTATAACATATCTTGATTCCTATTCTATATTGTCAATTAAGAATATTTTTAATTTATAGGTGCTACAAGATATACTAAGTTCATTTGAACTTTAAGCAGATAATATACCAAATATAATTATTTATACAAATATAATCATAAAACAAATATAATCATAAAAGAATCATTGCATTATTATGTATTTTTGCTTGTCTTGGATTAATTTATAATAGAATATCTTTTCATCTAATTTGATGTAGATAGTAACATAGAGTGCACGCGGAAACACCACATCAATACATTAATAATCACATCAGTGATAAATTAACATATTTGACTTTTATTAATAAGAAAAGAGCTAATTAAAAATGATATAAAATTATAAATATCTAATTAAAATAAACAAATCATAAAAAATAATTTCAAAATTAGTTAAAATTATAATCAACTTGAGATTAATTAATTCTTTATCTTATCTTAGTGGAGGGGTAACTTGAATTTATGTGTACATGCCGCGGTAACTGAATTAGCGCCAAAAAATTGCGAAGCTTTGACGTTTCAACTTCAAAATTTGTACCTTTCCCTCCACATAAACAAAACGATGCAACTACTAACAGACTCACTCACTCTCCGCCCTATGCCTCTCGCTTCACCACTCGCCTCGTCTTCCCTCTCAGACTCAATCCACCTTCAACAACAACAACCCCACAACCCATCGTCCGATGGATAATGGTTTGATATCGGTGGATAGCTGGGCAGAGGGAAGCCAAGTTTACTTCCTCACCCATCTACACTCTGATCATACCCAAGGTCTTTCTTCGTCATGGTCCAAAGGACCACTCTTCTGCTCTCGCCTCACTGCCAAACTTCTCCCCTTGAAATTCCCAGATTTTGACCTCTCCTTGATTCGCATCCTAGAAATCGGTAGCTGGCATACTGTGTCTCTTGTTTCGCTATCTGGGTCAGACACCCTGGTCCAGGTCATCGCGATCGATGCTCACCACTGCCCTGGTAAGCATCAATTACATCTCCGGTAGTTGCCCTATGCTTTAATTTCAAATTTTCACATCAACTGTTTGCTGTATTTTCCCACTGGCCCCTTTGTGAAAATTGTGTTCGTTCCTGTGAAATTGCCCTGATGGTGGAGTTTTCATGTGCTCTCAATTCACTGTTTGATAGTATTTATAAACCCATTTAAGATTAAATGCGCATTTGTTGTTGTTTCTTCCTTTATCACAGGTTCAGTTATGTTCTTGTTCCGTGGCGAGTTTGGCTGCTTGCTTTATACTGGCGACTTTCGTTGGGAAGCAACTTCTGAAAGCGCAAGGAAGGGGAGGGACATGCTCCTTGACGCTCTGCAGGATGATGTGGTTGACATCATTTATTTAGATAATACGTACTGCAATCCATCGTATGATTTTCCTCCACGACAATTTGCAGCTCAGCTGGTACACTTCCATCTTTATTAGTTGAAATGAATCCCTTGATTGCTAGCGAGTTGTTTTGGGGTGGATGTTTGCGGAAGCAATCAGTTAGCAGCCTAAATCTCCCTATAATTTTGCACCCCCTTTTTACACTATCCTTTTGCAACACCAGATAGATTGTAGGATAATGGGTACATGTTCTGATAAAGTTCTTAGTGATAACTCATAAGTGTTGAGATTAATTTGTGCCTTGAATGGAAATAATTTGATAAAGAAATTCGCGACTTCTTGAAAAGATAATGAAAAAATCATCATTGGATATTTGTTTATTGTAAAATGTGGCATGACTTGGCATCAAGCAACTTACTACAATTTTCTCCAACTTGATTAATATCTGATTTCAGGTTATTGATATCATTGTTTCCCATCCTAAGCATGACGTCATTATTGGGGTTGACACTTTGGGGAAAGAAGATCTTCTGCTTCATATTTCACGTGTGCTTAAAATAAAGGTATCTCATTTTCAAGCTTTAAAAGAACAAAAAAAAAAAAGGAAAAATTCAGTTCTCCATATTGTCCATGTTCTATATGTAAAGCAATCTCTACGTTCAAAAACATTGTGGCATTGTATCCCTCTCTTCCACCTAAGACAGTGATCTAGCCACTTTCATCATTTTATACCTTGATATGTCTCAATATCTTAAGTATATGCTCATGGGCCTTCTTTCGCCTCCCATTTATCTGCATATTACTGTTTCAATCTTGTACACAAATTTGGTTTTTCTTGACCTAAGCTAAAGGTTTGCAGTGGCACTTTATTGTAATTCCACTCTCTGATGACTGTTTTTCAATTGAAGATATGGGTGTGGCCAGAGCGCTTGCAGACTATGCATCTTCTTGGATTCCAAGATATTTTCACAACAAACACTTCTCTTACCAGAGTGCGAGCTGTTCCTCGGTACAGCTTTAGCATTGAAACTCTGGAGATACTAAATACAATGCGCCCAACCATAGGAATTATGCCATCAGGTCTTCCATGGGTGAGGAGACCACTTGAAAAGGGTGAAAATCCTTTCGGTTCGTCTTTGACATCTTGTCACGAGAAAGGCAAATCAATTGGAAATGAAGGGATCCAGACTGATAAGCCAATCAGAAGTAGACAGTCTGGAGAAAGGTATCATGAGTACATTTTCTCAGTCCCATACTCTGATCACTCAAATTTTGAAGAAATAAAAGATTTTATTAGGGTTGTTCAGCCTAGCAGTCTGAAGGGTATTGTGTCATCCTCATCTTGCTACATTGAACCTATGCACTATCTTGGCCGACTTTGTGGAGCAAAGCAACCTGAACAAAAGTTGCATACTAAGCATGGAAGGAAAAGTGAGGAAGGATTAAACGCCGGATACAGCAACGGTGCTAACTGTGTTGACTCAGAGAGGAAAAGATTAAAGACTTCGAAGGCCAAGTTTTCAGGTGTTCGCGTTAGCAGGTTGAGTATATTGAGAAAGGTACGCCACGGTGCAAAAATAATGGAAAATAATAGTCCTGATTGAATTTTCTGAACTAAGCAGCAGATCACATAGAATGTCAAGAATCAACTGCCAATGTCATTAGTCCCTTGAAATCCTTGGAGCAAGTAGCTCCAGAGTTTTTAATTACACAGTTAGAATCTGTATTTAGTTAGCTGGAATTCAGTCTGCTATAGGTTTCAACTTACTCCTCTTATATTCTATTGTGTGTTTGACGAAGAAAATTGTTGGAATGAGTCTCAAAACTATCTGCTCTGGACCTCTGGTTTAATTTGTCCTATCACCTATGGTACAAGAATCCATGTGATAGATGGCAAGCCAAATATTTTTAGGAAGACTTTTAACTAGGATATCATCAACGCCAAGCTTGTAGTTGAAGACATCCGATAAATAATTTCTAGACATTTAGACGAATAACTTAGATTTAGTAATGCCATAATTAACAAAATTATTACATTGGTAAGAAAGAGCACGTGTACCTTATTTTTCTTAGAAAAAAAAATATTAGGGTAGAAATTATGAGTTACAGATTATAGGTGCAATTAAATAAATACTAATGGAATAGAAATAATATTAGAAATTAGAATATAAATTGTAGAGTGGACAAAAAAACAAAATCGTGATAAATCGACCGCATCCAATCAGAATTGGTCGATTTCCCTTGATTATGTGTGTGGGATTGATTTGTCATGATTTAAAATTTTTCAAAAAAAACAAATAATGGTCTAATGTAGTTTTATATATTCCTAATTGAGATGAACTGACATTGACAATTATATTTATAATCCGAATCTTACTATTTTAGTATTTTTTTTCCTTCATTGCTTCTTCATATTCTTCTGATATCCTCCTTGTTTGGACCTTCCACTCTTGTTCCTATTTCACCCTTACCTTTAACCTTCCATTTATTAATGATCAAAGAATCGTATATTGCAGTCCTGGTATATGCCAACACTAATGAAAATTCCATTTGGGATTGTGAATCTTAAATTTATAATTTTCTTGTAAAATTAAATCAAATTCATAACAAACTCCTGAAAAAAGAAAAAAAGAAGAAGATAAAAATAAGTGAAATTAAAACTGAGAAATGCTGATGCTTAAAACTGTTGATAACCGGTTATAATTGTAGTTCTTAGTTTCATTTGGTTAAGATTTTCAAAATAGATGTGATCGGTTGAAAAATTTTAGACTTTAGTTTCATTCTATTGGTTAAATGGCAAGGCTAAAATCACCCTTAAATCAACTGATAATCAGCTCTTATAAATTGTGTGCAGACGTTGTATTCCCAGAGATTTTAGGATGATTAATTTACTAGTTGTGTACAAAGATTAGATAGATTAGGCTTTGAGAATCTATAAGTGGGAGTAGATAAATCATAAATGCAATCAGACAAAATGAATATTTACAAATCAGATTTGTATTAAGACTCCATGCCATGTAAGCATACCATGAATTTCCAATGAGATAATAGTATACTTATAAAAATCTGAAACATCATCGCTGAAAAAAATAAAATAAAATAAATATATTGTAACATAATACCTTGGGAATGTTTAAATAAATGGGGGATAGTCTTTTATGGCCATGTGCCGTACATATGGGTATGTACACCAATAGAATGGTGAGTAGTTAGCAAGGAATATAAATTGAGAAATTGAAAAAAAAAAAATGTACACAACTAATCAAAACCAGCTTCACAAATAAGGGGTTTGGTTGGTTTGAACTTTTAGGTGCATCATTCCAATCCCATGCCTTCTCACTAATGGAGTTTGGGGGTAACTTGGAGATCAAGCAGACCAGCCCCCACTTTAAAGAGTGGAGTACCCTTATTTTCTCTTCCCTGGAAACCGAAAGCTCTCCATCTCCCTTAAGACCAATCAAGTAAGTGCATGTTTTATTTCTTTCCTCTTTGAGTTAGTCCTTCTTTTCCCTTTCCTATTAGAACGAGCTGCTTGTAGAAATTTTTGGCTGATTTTGCTCTTCTTTTTTTGCGACCGATCCAGAAGCATCAAGTCAATTTAAAATTTTCTTCAACCAAGGTGAATAATCTCTGCACCTTTTTATTTGGATGTCTTTAACTATCAACTTAAACTCAAATCTCATGTGTTATTTCATAGAGGTCTTATAGTAAATTTACATTTTTTCACAATTGTATTTCAATTGATAAAGTCAGTTCTTTGGGGAATCCTGTATGAAAGATATTGTGGATGGAGGGATTTCGATTGATACTATGTGTGTCTATTATAACATATTTATATTTTTTTTTGACAAATATATTTCATGGTTGAAACAGGTATGTCTGTTTTGCTTGAAATGAAAGTTGCATTGAATCATTTAGTTGTAAATACTATCTGCTCTTGATAAAGTCACTTGAATTTGACTAAGTCAATTTGATAAGATCAATTTAACAGATTTAGTTCAATAGAATCAATTTGACTATTCAAGCAGTTTGATGACTTTTTTTTCAATTAAAATTAGTATAATAGTATTGGATTCATTTTTAACCTAAAAACTTTTTAGACTAAAGGCAAATCAAGCATGGAGCCATTAAACAATAATTTGAAACATGTCTTGTAGCAATTACATGATAACTTAGTCACGATTTGTTGTTAGTTTATTTCAACAAGTTATGTTTCGGTATACGTAAATGGTTACTATTTTAGTTTAGGAAGTTATTTTAAGTATTATCATTTGTATACTTACGTGTCAAATTCCCATTTAATTTTAGTATAATTATTTTTCAAATCTTTGTAACCATTCTATGATACTATAAATAGAACCAATTGTAGTTGATGAAGGAGATCATCATACATCTCAAACACTCTATATAGGGATGACAATTAATCCCGTTTGGACGGGGAATCGGCGGGGAATTCCCGTTCGGGGACGGGGAATGAGGAAAAAATTTTTCCCGAAAAGATTTTGGGGTCGGGGATAAAGATTACACTCCTCGTCCCAAATTTTTTTTTTATATTTTTTCTTTCATAATTTATTTTATTTTTTATTAATTTTTATTATATTTTGATTATATTTTATATTTTTTTTATTAATTTTATATTATTTAATAAAAAATAAATATTTATATTTTTTTAAAAAAATTCCTGTGAGGACTTATTTCCCTGTGGGGATGTTGTGGGGTGGGAACAGGGAAAAATTCTCCAACGGGAATCGGGGATGGGGACCTCATTCCCCGCCCCTGTCCCGCCCCATTGCCATTCCTAACTCTACACACTGTTTGTATCTTAGCATTTTGTCTCTTAGCGCTTTGTTGTTTAGATTTTAGGATTACTTGTAGTTCTCTTGTGAAATTTCATTACATTCTTGTGCGCTTTATAAGTACTTTTACTTGTAATTTCCTTGTGCACTACAAAAAGCTTGCGAATTTCAATGGATTTGTCTATTGGAAAAATCTGTTGTAAAAAGCAATTGAAATTAAAAAGGTTACTAGTTACTAAAAACAAAAATCTGTTAAAAATATTTAAAAAATTCATTAAAAATCCATCACATAATAAGTTTTGTCAAAAAATATGCATAAATTTTTAAAAATTATATTTGTTTCTTTTTATAAAACTCATTGTATGATAGATTTTTGATGAAAAAATATATCAAAAAATAAAAAAAAAACTTTTAATTGTCCAGACATGTCATTGTTAGCATTGATAAGGAAATTGTTAGTCTTGTTATGTTTTTTTCAATTTTGATGTTGAAAAGTAATTTTATTTGATGTTACAATCTAACCATATACTTTGAGTATTTATTTGTTTTATAGATTTAAAGTTGATCAAGTGGCAATGAAAATATCAAGAGATCTAACTTAGTCTTAGAGTTTATTGATTTTTATAGAATCTTTTGTAAATGTAATCTAATTAGTTTTTTATCGAAATATTTCTTCTAAAATAGCTAATTTGAGGCTAAAATAAATCAAATAAAATGAGTTTAAATCAAATGTTTTCTAACTATATTTTTCATGCGTTCTCTTAAGTTAAACTTTTATAAAAAATCATTTTTCACTTTGTGAATCGATTCACGAATCAATTTATAGAAGGAATCTTATGGAATGTACTCAAATCAATTTCCAAATTGATTCATGAAGAAAAGTTTTTGAAAATATTTTTATCAGAATATTTGAAAACATTTTGAATTGATTATGTAATTAATTCACAAATCTTTTTACACAGGGTTAATCGTTTTATGCATTGATTCAATCATAAATTTCTTCATGACTTTTACAAGGTGAATTGATTCATTAATCGATTAGTTAGTTATAACCATTATGAATCGATTCATGAATCAATTCAGGACTTAAAAATTAGTTATTTTCAAACGTTGGTTACAACAACTATAAATATCCTCTCACTCTCAGTTTTAATACAGAACTCATATTATTTCTTTATCATTTTGAGTGTGAAAAATAGAGAGAGTTTCTTATGCTTTATTTGATCTAATTCAGCCTCTCAAAACAACATTTGATTAACTACTTGGATCAAATTATGTGGAGGTTACATAGTTAGATATTTGAGATTTTCATCTTAAACTCTGGTATTGTATTTCTTACCTTGTTCTTTATTTCAAATAATTTTTAGGTTGATAGGAATCCGATCTTTCATTTACAATTTTTAGGTTAATAGAAATTGGAGATACAAAGAAAGAGGTTAATTTTTCCTTTGCATCTTCTTTAATTGTGAGGTTGATTAAAGTTAGTTGAAGGGTGTATTAAATTTTTTGTAGATTTCTAGGTTATGAGGTTGATCATAGTATAAAGAGATAGAAAAATTATTGTATCTAGGTTTAGCAAAAGTCCAGTGAAATCTTGTTGTAAATTAGTTTTCAGTAGCCTGATTTAAATTCTGTGAACTGTAATGAAAGAGACTATCTAGTTGAGGATTTTCAAGTGGATATAGACTTCATCTGCGGTTTCAGGTGAAATTGAATCATTTTAAAACTTTGGTGTTCTTGTCTATCTTTTCTGCATTTCTAATATTCTACTACATTACTATTATTTTAATATTTTGCTGCACATCAAACATTTTGATATTCTAAATTTTGATTACTAAAATTATGAATCATTATATCTCTAAATTAATTGCAACTCTATTAATAATTGAATTCATAATAACATCAATCACTTCAATATTATTCTTTATCTTCTAATAGAAATTTTATTGAAAACCTTGTGTAACAAGAATCCAATCTCAAGCTTAAAGAGTATACAATTTACAAACGTAAATAAGATAAGATTCGTATTTTGGGACCCTCATTGATCTCCAAGTGAATTTTCCATTTCTTCTCCTTTCTCTATTGTACTAAAGCTTGTTCTTATTTTTTCAGTTTGATTTTGTGCGTTGAAGGTATCTTTTTGCAAATCTAATATGATTAAATTGTTCATATTGCTTTGTTTTACATTTTTACTTATTGTTTTGTTCAATCATTACATTTTTTATGATTTAATTGGCCTTTCTTATTTTGACGTATGTAGTTTTGGATTTCAGTTTGTCTATAAATTTTTTTGCCAATTTTCTTGCTTAAACATTGAGGTTAGTATATATTTTTAATTATTAGTTAATTAATTATTGACAATTGTCTATATTATAGGAGTTAATTTTTAATTAGTTATATTTTCTTTTATAATTGAATTAGCATTTATTGATTATATATTTTGAATTATATTTAGTAGAATTAAATAATTAGATAATATACTTAATAGTGTTATTGATATTATTTTAGGAATTATGAATATTTTGAGATAAAACCTATTTTTAGATTAGAAATTGTATATATTTTTTTATTTTGTAGATATTAATTATTAATTATGTTGTTGTTTTGCATTTGTTGAATGGAACTATTAAAATTAAAATTATGTGTTGTGAAATATGAATGTAGTTATTATTATGAAAACTCTATCAAATTTTTTATTTTAAGAGTTAGGATGAAATATTAATAAACTTTCTTATGGTTTTTACATGTTTGAAAATATTTAATAAGTAGGAGAAAATATGTATAGGTATTAGGACATGTATGAAGACTTAACACATTTCAATGTAAATTTCAAAAAAACAAAAATTTGGAAATTTTGGAACACTATAAGTGGATGTATGATAGACTTCTTTTGGGACGTAATGGATATAAGACTGATTTTTTTTAATGAGTTAGAAGAATTTATCAATTTAATAAAAACTCATTTAATTTATTTATGTGATGGTTGGATAAGGTATATACGCTCTAAATATAAATAAAGAAAATTTTTACATCCTAATGTAGTTAAGGTTAATTTTTATAGATTAGGATCTAAATATAATTACTAGTAGTGAACTTATCATGATGAGAAGAGACTTATAGAAAAAGGGAGAATCTTCTAGTGGTGCAACACATGATTTACATAATACAAATAATAGGTATGAAAATATAATATTGAATGTCAGTTGATCAAATGTTACAACTTACCTAAAATACAATTTAGAAAAGCCTCTATATAAAGATATCCAGTATGATTCCTTCATTGTTGCACAACAAGTAATACAAATGCATTATGTATCATACCCACGAACAAAAAGAGATAAGAAAGATTGGTAGATTATTATAAAAACTAAATTTTGTGGAATAGTCGAGGATAAACACATAGTGAATTTATATATATTTGCCACCATCACAACCATTACAACCATCACTATAATCGGTTTGACCACCATCAACTGGACATATGAGATGGCTTTTTGATTAGCAATAATAGGAGTAGAATGTTAACTAGGATCAAGAGATTGACCAGTCCCTCCTCGATCTTGGAATGTAATTATATTTTTATGCATTTTATTTGAATAATATATTTCATATATCATTTAATTTGAATAATATAATTTATAAATTATTTAACTAATTTTATATATTTATAATTATTTATATGTTAATTTTTTCTTATAAAATAAATATTAATTTTTACAAATTAGAATTAAAAATATGAAAATTAATTTTATTACTAATTAAAATTAATTTTAAAATTATTTTAATAAATTAAAAAAATTTTCAAAAATTATATTAATTAGAATTTAAAAAATAACAATTTTTAACAAAAAAATTTATTTATTCCAATGAATTTTCAACAATTTTTATGATGAAATTTTAGACAAATTTTCCAACAGATTCTCGACTATTTTTCTAATAGATTTTCGACAAATAAAAGAAAAAAAATTATGAAAAACCATTCCCTCAAAATGTGTTGAAAAATATATTCCGATTGAAAAAAATATTGATAATTTAACTAATGACTATTTTCTATCAAAAATTGTAATTTCTTATAAAAATATCATAATTTTCTTTAGAAACTGTAAGTCTTTTGTAGTGGTGGAATCTTGGCATATTCTTGTGCACTTTAGGAATAGTTTTATTTGTAATTCCTAAAATCCCATCACATTTTATTCATTTCTATTATAATTTTATTGTTTCAATTGTAGATTTTTTTTTTTTTATATTACTTCTTTCATTGAACTTGAAAGTAGCAACCGTTCATTTATCATATATAAAGTCACTTCTTTCTTAAAGTGGATTCTCATATTAGAAATTTCAACGGAAACAAGAGGCTTTTGGATACCTAGATAACTAAGAACGAAAATAAAAGGGGATGTATGTACCTATACTTGTTTGCATGTGTCCTTAACAGCCTAAAGGAGGAGGATGGGTCTTACATTCGCCTTTGTAACAAATTAAAACTAATTCGGGTACAGGGAAAAGCTTAAGACTATTAAACTGGAAAATTGGAGAAATGGGGTTCGGGTACCGTAAGGGAGTATGTAGAAACTGCTGCTTCTATTTTGATGGGCTGGGTTGGGTTTAATGACCGAAGAGATGAATTAATACTAGTAAGCTTCCACGAATATAAGGAAACAGATAGCCCAATAGCATGTCACTTCTGTTGGATCAAAACTAAAGAAATGCACACATGGATTTATTTATTTATTTTTTTTATGTTACTTAGAAATACATAGTTTTGTTACAGGATGTAGAAATACCACCTATTTTGTGCTGCAAACATACTGTCTTTGGTTAGGCTCATGGTTCTGGCTAAAGGAAGTTGATCAGGGAATGCTTGAACTTGGATTACTACCCCATGATTTTGTAGTTGTGCCTGAATGTCAGATAAGTGGTCTGATGCTTGAATAAACTCCTGCTATAAAAAATCTTTCTGCCCTGAACCTTTTTCTTAGCAACACCAAGCAATATACATAATCCAGGATTGTTGGCATGGACTTGTACTGTTAGGTTGGAAATTGGGAGACTGGCTAAATGTCTGCCATGCTATGATGTTGGAGTGGAAGTGAGATTATAGTTGGTTTGTCACACCCTAATGAACCTCAAAGTTTCCAATGCATCTGGCTGGTGACCTTGGAAAATTATTCTATTTCTTCTGTACCAAATAACATACAATATTATTGCTAAAGCATAGATCAGTTTCTAAATTACCTAGGAGTGTTGTTGGCTTGCCACTAGACTGGACTTCACCTGTTGGATCACATCTTGTGGATGCTCCAAGTTTCCTCTCCTTAAAGGCACAGTCTGCATGTGGTGGGGGTCAATACATGTCTGGCAGAGAGGGTGGTACTGATTGATAAGGACCCAATACACAATCTCCATAAGAATAAAATCACTTTTTGTGGAAGATGGATTTAATTAAATAGCAAATATAGGTGCATTCTTACCTTCTTATTCTGTCCACACCTTTTTTTTTTTCTTTCTTAAAAGTGGTGCTTGGCTCTTAAAATTTTAATCAAGTTTTCTATTGTGCTTGCCTTTTATGGTTTCGGCCAGCTGCTCCTATAGTCCCAAATCCACACTTTCCTCCTTAAAACTCTACATGCATGAACCAAAGCCAACCTGCTCCTCTTGTTTTTTTAAACTTTCTAAATTTTTTTGTTGTTTAAAATTGCCTTAAAACCTTAAGGACCCTAAGTCTAAAATTTTACCATCAAACAAATCCCATTTTTATTTTTTCCATTTTGAACAACATGTAAG
>JANHAO010013174.1:0-16173 GCA_026873985.1 Saraca asoca
GAAAGTGATTATTTTCATGATTATTGAATAATTCTTCTTAAAAGATTAAGTGTTTCTATTTAATTAATTTATTTAAAATTAAAAAATAATAATAAAACCATTCAATCTTTAAAAAAGTAGAGCTCCTCATACAATTATTCTTAT
Organism: Saraca asoca; assembly: GCA_026873985.1. Lineage (NCBI taxonomy): Eukaryota > Viridiplantae > Streptophyta > Magnoliopsida > Fabales > Fabaceae > Saraca > Saraca asoca. The sequence continues at coordinate 145 of JANHAO010013174.1, forward strand.
ATATTCTAATGTCTCAGCTTATGACAAAATTATAGACAATATTAGTCTCCATTTAATCATAAAAATACATAAAATTTACCTACCATTTTTAATGTGAATCAACAGTGTAAAAGATTGACCCTTTGTTTGATTGGAGAGAAAATAGGGGAAAAAAAGGGAAAATTTTGAAATTTAAATTCAAGAGAAAATGGAGAGAATTAAAAATTTTAAAATTTTAAAGTACCAGAAAATAATAATCATAAATATTTGTCTTTTTTTCCCCTCTTTTCTCTCAATCCAAATAAAAAAAATTTAAATTTTAAAAAATATTTTTCATCCATACAAAGCGTGACTGACTAGAGTGAACAGTGAATAAGTAATTCTTCTTAACATCTTTCATGCATGTAATTTATTTCATATTGATATGTGCAAAAAAAAAAGCTTATATTTATATGTGCTATAATAGTAAACCTACACACACATCAAATATCAAATATTATCTTCAAAAAGATTTTAGAAAATATTCCATCACTATTTTTTTTTATTATATTACATAATGTAATTGTTAACATTGGAATCTGGTATTGAGCCAAACTCCAGTCAATAGGAAATTCTTACAAGATCTCAAACTGTTAACCGGTTCTAGTGCAGGAAATCAATAGAATACATAAGAAAGAAGGGAAGAGTAGCAGGGAGACATAAGAATTTAACATGATTTGGCCAAATCCGGACGGCACCAGACCCTATGTTCATGGTAATGTATTATTATGGAAGTGTTTTTACAGAATTTTGGCATACCAGCTTCTCCTTCTCTGTAGAAGGCTCCTTCATTCTATTTATAGAGGAGATGATTTTACAACAGTAATTTTACATGCAGTAAATTTATCACATCAACATCTAAAGTAGAAGACAGAAAAATCAGATAAAATCTTACTTATTCGACTGCTACAAATTATCTTCTGCAAGTGGGCCCTACATGTTTGCTGGGCGGGGCATGACTTGATCTTCTGTCTAACGAGCTCCCAGGCCACTAATCGTACTTCGTTAGCCAGATCGTTCGATATAAGGAATGAGCGTCCTGGGATGGCGAGGTCGAGCTTACTTGTCAAGCACGAGCTTGGACTGATGAGGTCGTTCAGCGATGCGAGCTTAAAACTTTGCATCTCGAGCACTCTTTGGATTGGATCTTTTACCATGCGAGGGATATTCGTAAGTCCATCAGAGATGATCCAAATTTCATATATAATATAAGCCCCCCAACTCTTAGCTTGCTTCTTGGGCAAGGAGTTGAGATCTTCTTGGATCCTTATCCATATTCTCGATAAAAAATCTTTGCCTGATCATATTGTCACTTCAGACTTTATTTCTGTCTTTTCATTCTGCCTTAGATTACACTTTTACTTTTTGCAATCTTTGGCCGTTGGCGTGGCACTCTTGTTTTTCGTGGACCGTTCGATCTAGGATCTCCAATTATTCACCAGGTTTCCTATTGAGCCCGGATCAACTTATAAAACATGAGAAGCTCTTCTTGCTTCTCCATGGAGTGGCCAGATGGATGCTTTAGTAAAGCCTCTTACCGATGTCTATGGTGATTTGTTTTCCAGTGAAGCTCCTTTAAGGTGTGGATGGCTTGTTATAGGCTGTTTATGTAATGTCACAAAATTTTAAATAAATAAATAAATAAATAAATAAATAAGACTAAATTGGAAATATTTCAGGGACTAAACCGAAAAGAATTTTGAAAGTTTGGGCCTTACTAGAAGTTAGCCAAAATTTTAGGGCCAAAATGTGATTTTTTTCAAAATTTTTTGAAATTACAAAACTTCCCCAAGCAACCTCCTTTACCTGTGCACCCCTTTTCTTTTTCCAGAATTTTCTTTATCATTCTCGGTCTCTCTCTGCCTCTTACGGATCTCTCTCTTCCTCTTCGACCTTCCTTCAGCTGGACTCCTCTGTCCAGCGTCGTCCAGGCTGTTCAGCGTTATCCCGTCCTTCCAGCCTCCTGGCACGACAGCAGCACACGACGTTCGGCTTCTTTCTTCCTTGTTGCGCTGCCTCCATGTAGCTCCTTTTTCATTGACGGTAGCAACAGCATGGCGGAAGCTCCTCCTTCTTCTCTTGTCCTGCACTAGTTCAGCTAGTAGCTTTCCTAAGCCGCCGGCGGTGCTTCGATCGACGGCGAGCTGAAGTTTGGTACTTTAAGCTGTGGTGAATATTCTTAGATCATTGAATTTATTTTATAGTAACTCTATAGTTAATTTTTCAAGATATTTCTGTTAAAAGCTCTCAGTAGTATAGTTTGTTCAACAGCTTTCATAGGCTCACCGGTGGCATCCTAGCTTTGATCGAACTGGCTACTAACACTTTAGACTTTAGTGAACATTCTTATAACAAAAGATTTATTTTATAGTAATCGTGTGTTTAGATTTCAAGATAGTTTTGTAGAAACCTTTATGAGTAAAATTCCTAAAAATTGGTAATTTGTGGATAAATAGCTTCAGGAACTTCCTTGGAAAAGTGATGAAAATACTGATACCCTAATCTGTAAGGTCACAATGGAATTTTCTTCCAGTAGGCAGTTTGAGTTTAAGGTGAGTAGACAATCCCTCTCACTTAACAATCCATTATGCAAATATAAACTTTATCATATGAAATAATATTGGTAATGCTTTCAACGATGAGATTTCTATATGAATGTATCAAAGAGATTTCAAAAACATAATTACATTTCGTTGAATTATGAAATGCTTTGCCATGATAAAACTATATATTTTCATAATAGTTTGGATATCATTTTTGTATGTGAAGTATGAATATGTTTTAGTTGATTCATATAATTGTTTTCATATGTTGCTTTTGTAATTAAGTATTTTTATGCTATATGATATGTTTCACTATTGTGATTAAGATACTAAGTTCAATAAAAATCCATGGATAATCCGATGGCATATGTGAGAATAGCCTATGTGACTCTTGTAATAATGGATTGTGTGATTCTTATGGATAGCTTATTTGGCTCATGTGACTAGTCTGTGTACCTATGCTATGGTGATTACCATTACAAATCTTCCATGATTTACAAATTAAGTATTTTAAATTAATTGTACAAGCTTAATGATTTTTCATCTTATTTTGTATTATGGAATTTGATGATTCTATTTTTCTATATGATGGACAAAATGAATATAAATCGCATAAACAGGTTATGGATGTTTTTGATAAATATTGCCTATTGGATAAATGGATTTTATGCTATGTGATGCCATATGATTTTCAAAAGGTCCTAAAATCATCGAGGAATTCATTAGGAATCCGCGAGTGCACTTATGTATATGTGATGGAGAAATAAGGTGGGACAGGGATGATTATGATAGTATGAGAATCCAGTAGACGTGTCAGATAGATTATGATTACATGGTGATGGTTCCCTCTTGAAGTGCCTTTACGGGATTTCAATTGAGTATGTTCCTATATTACTATTGATGTATTTTGAAAGCTTTGTGATATAATTCCTATGTTTACATTATGATAAGTATTTCTTATTATAATATTAGATTTTATGCTGGTTATAGTTTGTTAAATATCATATTCCACTATTGAGTTATTATGATAAATGAAATTATAAAATTGGTTTTGAGAATATGCCTGCAAAATGAGTAAGTTTTATATTTATCTATATATATACATTTGAGTGTGCTTTATATGGGATTTTAAGGGATTTTTGGGATTGTTACTCACTGAGTTTCCTAGAAACTCACTTCTTTTGTTTCCATGTTTTTAGTGCTAGATAAGACTTCGAGCTTCCTCCGTCCTATTGATCCTTGTCCACAGAGATTGAAAGGTATAGACTGGTATGATGAATTTGGCAGTTAGATAGGATCATATATTACATTATGTTCATTATTGAGTCCTGGATGCCCAGTAGGATGTGTTTCATATAACCAGGGCCACTGTGTATTTGTTATTGATTAAACAAGTTGAAATGGGCATGTAGCCCTTTTATTGAATTTATGACCATATGCCTGGGTGTCCAGAAAACAGAGGAAACTCTGTCAAATTTTTGGTAGATATATCTAATTTATATTGGTTGAATAATGAGAAATTTATGCATCAGTATTATGTCAGTGTCACATGGTAAGGCTTGTAGAGCGTTTCCTGATGAATAAAGTTTCCTGAGGGTGACCTTCTACCCCGGTCACAAGCTTGGGGTTGGGGCATGATAGTTTAGAGGTCTGGATGGTCTATTGTACTTGACCTCTGTTGGTAACTTCTCTGGCTCACAGCCAGAAAGTTTTACGGGGGCTTCAAATCATTTTCCCCTGGTCCTTCCATGGAATCTAGCCTTGCCCACTGGATTTTTTAGGACCTCATGAATCGCTCTAGGCACGAGACTGGAAAAGAACTGCATGCTAAGGAGAATTATAAGTAGAACCAGTCATGCTAATGCGAGTTTGTCCCTCGATTGTTGGTGTTTCTGATTTCAACAATAGCTTTAGGCTTTGTGCTTTGGTTTCTATATTTCTCTCCTCTTGATGTAATTTTGCCTCACCGAGGCTTTTTAATAAATAAGATCATTTTTGTGATCTCTAAATGCCATTTTTCTACATTCATAGACTTTCATAGTTTGTGTTGAAATGTTCAGATAGCCAATCGGCGAAACATTTCCAAGCAAAACACCTTCGCACATGAGTGTTGTCAAATTCACAGAAGGATTACGCATAATTGGAAAATAGCATGAGAGCTACAAATATTTGGCCGCATGCGAGTAAAGAGCTAGAACAATGTTGTTGCCTTAGGCAAATAACCAAATCATCAATTCTTTACACTTCAACAAGTATAGAGCTATGTACGCTAGTTAAGCGAGTATTTATTAGTGCCTCCATACCTCAGCAAGCACAGAGCTGCACTGGCATTGAGTATTGTGAGCGTCTCCATGCCTCAATGGGCACGTAACTCAACTGGCATCAAGTACTGTGAGCATCTCCATGCCTCAACGAGCATGTAGCTCAACTGGTATTGTCCATTAATTTTTCTTTGGAACGAGTTTCAAGGAGGCCTTAGCTTAAGGAGCTGGCTAGTGGACTCGTATATTTTAGCAGGATAACATTACACATCGATAAAGATAACAAACAGAAAAATTAAAGTACACTGTTAATACATGATTTGAACTGAAGTTCCTTGCTCTTGGCTAGGATTTTGCTAAAGGCGAGGTATTTGCGCTGTAGGTTGCACTACATACTTTTGCAAACATCCTCTTTTAATGAGGTCCTCTACTATCGCGTCCCTTAATGCCCAATATTCTAAGGTGTTGTGCCCACCCTCGCTATGGTAGGTGCAGAACTTTCTTTTGTTTTTGAATTGACTAGGAGTCCACTGAGGCTTAGGCTTCCCAAAATCTTCTTTATCTTGCTCTGCCAAGAAAATCCTATCTTGAGAGTCTGACTGGACACTGTAGTTTTCATGGCATCTTTGGTGCTAAGGTTGATCATTCTTGATCTTTTTTGAATTATGCTCTCCTAAGCAATCACCTTGATCCACATTACCCTTTTTCTTCTTATGGGCAAAGTTATTGACCTCAAACTTTCCCGTAGCAAAAGTTTCTTCCCACCAAATTTGCTTGGTAGCTTGGTCCTAGAACTCAGCGATGTCTCTGACAGGGAACTTATATTTTTATATAATTTCCCATCTTTGTGGAGTCTCACTGAAACCGTTGCTAAAATGGTCTCCTCTAAAGGGTTATTAGTATTATAGACTTCATGTCTGAATCGGGTGACGTAGTCCTTCAGTGACTCGTCTTTCCATTGGAAGATCGTAGTGAGGTGACAAGGGGAACGAGCTATTTCTTCTATACGTGGTACTAGTCAACAAATTTCTTCAGACAATCCTCCCAGCTGGTGATACTCTAAGTTGGGAGATTTTTAAACCACACTAGAGGCAAGCCCCCTAGTGTGACGAGGAAAACTCGACATTTCACAAGGGGCTTAGTCATCATAAAGTCCATTTGGACATTGAATATGTCTAGATGATCACATGGGTCCCTATCTCCATCAGAAAGTAGAATCGAGGGGACTTTGAACTTAGAGGGAAGGGTCTACGCTTCGATCTCATCAGTAAATAGCGACCCTAACCTGCAGCGAGCTAAATTATTCGGAGCTCGTAGGCACTCTTCAAATCGATCCATTCTTTGGAATGGTTCTTCCATAAGTGGGTCTCGTATTCAAGACCGCTGAGTCCCCTGATTGTTATTGTCACGACTCAAAGTCTGCTCTTGTGAGCAATGAGTCAGGGAACCTTGGTCGGATCTATCAGAACACCTGGCTTGATGTCGTTGATGGATGTTTCCAGGAATAATGACCTCGGTCTGCCTTTGTACTTCCTGGGCTTGTGCTAGCATTTGAAACACTTTAACCATCTTTTTCATCGACTTTTGTAGTGCCTCTTGACGTTGGCGCCACATCTGCATTTCACCAATTTTAGAGCTACTAGCAATAGGTTGGCGATAAGTAGAGGGAGTGTTACGCCCTAACCTATGGAACATAATCGGCATATAGGGTTACCATCTAGAACCCATTTCCATCAAGAAACCCTCTACAAGCTTTACCATGCAGCAGTGACTCAACATACCAATGCATATAAATTTCTCTACTACAATTATAAATATTATAATTTCAACCGAAAATTTGGCAAAATTTCCCCTCTTTTTCTGACATCTGGCCACATGGCTTACATAGAATATATCAAGGGCTACATGCCCACTAAACCTGTATGACAACAAAATATTAAACAGTGGCCTAGACTAAAATATACCTGTCCTATTGGGCAGCCAGACAACATACCAACATATATATATAACCCTACCAACTGCCAACACTGCTATCATGAGTATATGTGAAAACTCCACCAAAGTAATCTACTCACTCAATGAGCAGATCCAGAATCTGAATGGGATAGAGGAACAGAAGAAGACTCTTGAGGCTCCGAAAAATAGGAAACAAAGAAAGTTGAGTTTCATTGAAACATAGTGAGTAAGCAATCCCCATACTCACTCTAAAATCCTACTTAGTAATCATGGTAATCTAGTAAGTAAAATATGATAGTTCACATACTGTTACAATTATAAAATATGATGTTAGAGCAACAAATAATTAACATGATATGAACATAAGACAATATACTATAAAACTTGTAAAATATATTCCTATTAGTATATCAACATACTCAACTAAAATCTCCTAAGGCCAATCACAAGAGGGAACCATCGTCACATAGTCATAATCTATTTGACACGTTTGTCAGATTCTTATACTGTATAATAACTATCCCTGTCCTGCCTTATTTCTTCATCACATAATCACAAGTGCACTCACAGGTTCCTAATGAATTCCCTGGTAATTTTAGGACCTTTTGATAATCCAATTCTATCATATAGTTTAATATTCTCTTTCAAGAAGCAAAATGCCCAACTATACTTAGTAGGTTCAAACCGCTTACATTAATTCATCAAGCAGAAAATAAATATTTCCAATTCGAGTAACATAAGATAAAATAGACAATATCTAAAGCATATTACAGTAAACCATCTCTCATACATATACTAAGTAAAAATCGATTCAATACTACTTTGATCTAAATAATTAAGATTCATCATCAAAGTGATTAATTAAATTAGATATATATATAGTAATAAATTTCTATTTACATATGGGATTTAGCAGTGAGGAGAATTGTCTTCTTACCTCAACACTTCTTCAAATAGTTTAGCTAAATACTTGTTGAAATCTCACAATTTTGGGAAAGATGTTTGCAGTGATTTACCAGTCACACCTTCAGCACAAGATAATCACAAAATGCCTAATTTATTCAAAAATTTCCCTTAAGGGTTATGACTAAATTTCTTGAAATCTATCTAGAAAATTTGTTATAAAATAAATTTTATGATTTAGAAATATTCACCAGCTCTTAATGTGCCAGTGAGGAGCTCAACTTGAGCTGAAAAAATTGCCAGTGACCAAAAGAGATGGACTGATCGAACCAGCTTCCAATGGAATCCAAAAATTCAGCTATTCATGGAGAAAAGAAGAGAAAATGAAGCTTAGCTAGAACAGTACCAATCAAACCTAATTTTTTTTTTTTGCCAAAACCCCAACTAGCCATGCAAGAGAGAGACGCCGTCGACTAGTTGATGCTGGCTGTACAGAGCAGCTTTGGCACTAGCTGGAAGGGAAGAGACGCCACGCCTAGAAGGAAGAGGAAAGCCGAAAAAAAGGAAGCTGCCGCTCGTCACACCATAGGCCATCGCTCGCACGACCTTCGACCAAAACCAACCAACAGGGAGAGGAAGAAGTGCTGGCGGAAATGGAACCTTGGAGCATCAGAGAAGGGCCCAAACCATAGACAAGCTGGAAGATGGTGGCACCGAAGAGGGAGAAGTCGAAAGAGATATGGAGGAAGGGCCGGAAAAGAAGAAAGAAGAAGAAAAAGCCAAGGGAAGGTGAGAAATTTTAGAGTTAGAAATTTTTGGAGAACAGGGAGAATGCTTATGGGAAAAGAAATGGCTGGGGGAAAAGTTGTAATTAAAAAAGATTTTGTGGAAATCACACATTAGCCCCAATAATTTGGCTTAATTCAAGTTTCACCCCACCCAAACAAAACTTTTGCATTCTAATCCTTGCCAACCTTTCACTTTAGTCCCTTTATTATTATTATTATTATTAAGGCATTACAAGCTCTTCCCCCTACAAAGGAATTCATCCCAAAATTCTTACTATACAAGTGTAAAAAGTAGGATTTCATACCTCAAGGTCAACTGAATAGATGTGGATATCTACTTTTCATAATAGATTTAGGTTCCCAAGTCATTTCTTGTTTTCCATGATTCTCCCAAACTAACTTGACTGATGGATATTCCTTAGAACGAAGCTTCCTTACTTGCCGATCCACAATGGCTCTGGGATGTTCCTCAAAGGTGAGGCGACTATCTAATTCAACCGGAATTTGCGGTAGGATGTGTGACGGATCTGGGACATATTTCCTTAACATAGACACATGAAAAATAGGATGGACATTACTCAATTCCGAAGGGAGAATCGACCTGTAAGCTATTGCATCGATTCTTTTCTCGATCGGAAAAGGACCTATATAACGGGGACTTAATTTTTCCTTCTTGCCAAAACGAACTATTCCTTTCATAGGTGACACCTTTAAAAATAATTGATCCCTTCTTGAAATTCTGAGTCTCTTCTCTTTTATATGCATAAGACTTTTGACGACTTTGGGCAGTCTATGGTTTTTCTCAAATGATTTTCACTTTTTCAGTTGCATCCTGCACCAAATCTGGACCTAACAGTTTTGCCTCTCCAGTTTCAAATCATCCAATAGGAGACCTACATTTCTTCCCATACAATGCCTCAAATGGAGCCATCTGAATCGCAGAATGGTAGCTGTTATTATATACAAATTCGATCAATGGTAAGTACCTTTCCCAACTACCTTCAAACTCTAGTACACAAGCTCGAAGCATATCCTCTAGAACTTGAATAGTCCTTTCGGACTAACCATCTATTTGAGGATGAAAAGTTATGCTAAAATGGAGTTGTGATCCTAGAGTTTCTTGGAAAGATCTCGTAAACTGTGTCCCTTGATTAGAAATAATAGACAATGGAATGCCATGCAATGACACAATCTGATCTAGATACAACTGAGCATACTAAGAGGTTGAGTAAGTGGTCTTCACTGGAAGAAAATGAGCACTTTTAGTCAATCGGTTGACAATTACCCAAATTCAATCATATCCTTTTGGAGTCTTGGGCAACCCTGTGAGAAAGTCCATAATTATTCTTTCCATTTTCACTCGGGAATCTTTAAATTCTGATGCAATCCTGCAGGCCTTTGGTGTTCAGCTTTGACTTGCTGACATGTAAGACATTTAGAAATAAAGTCTGCTATGTCCTACTTTATTCCTTCCCACTAATAGCTCGTTTTGAGATCTTGATACATCTTATTACTGCCAGGATGCATTGCATAAGAAGAGGAATGAGCTGTATGTATAAGTTGTCACCGTAATTCAGAGACTTCTGGTACCCAAAAACGACCATGATAGGTTAATGCCCCTTGCTCATTCTTGGATAGTCCAGACTTAGGTTCTTTTTCCATTTTATCTAATAATTTCTTGAAATTCTCATCTTGACCCTGCGCCTGAATAATTTGATCAACCAAAGGGAACTGCACCTACACATTAGCCAAAAAGATTCTTGGTTCCACTATTTGCAATTGAACCCCACTAATCTTGGCTTCATGTAACTCCTGAATCATTGGCCTTTTGTTTAATTCTATATGAGCAAGACTCCCTACAGACTTTCTACTCAAAGCATCAACCACCACGTTAGCTTTACCAGGATGATACAAGATGGAACAATCATAATCTTTCACTAACTCCATCCAACGATCAAATCTTTTTGCTGAAAAATATACTTCAAACTTTTATGATCAATGTAAATTTTACATTTCTCACCATACAGATAATGGCGCCAAATTTTTAAAGCAAAGACTATTACAGCCATTTCTAAATCATGAGTAGGATAATTTTACTCATATTTCTTGAGTTGTCTTGATGCATAGGCTATGACTCTACCATATTGCATCAAGACACATCCAAGGCCAACCTTAGAGGTATCACAATAAATAGTATAATTACCACTGCTAGTGGGTAAAGCCAATACTGGTGCCGTGGTCAGACATTCCTTTAGTCTTTGAAAACTTGCTTCACATGCTTCAGACCATCAAAATTTAACATTCTTTTGGGTCAATTTGGTTAACGGAGCTTTAATCCAAGAAAAATCTTTTATAAATCGATGATAATATTCGGCCAAACCCAGGAAATTACGAATCTCTATCACCAAGGTGAGTCTGGGCCAATTCTGCACTGCCTCGACCTTCCTAGGGTCTACAATGATACATTTCTTAGAAATTACATGCCCCATAAAAGTCACACTCGTCAACCAAAATTCACACTTTGAAAATTTTGTATAAAGTCGGTGTTCTCGAAGAGTTTGCAATAATAATCTTAAGTATTGCTCATGAGTTTGATCATCAGGAGAATATACTAAAATATCATCAATAAACACTATCACAAACTGATCCAAGTAAGGCTTGAAAACCCCATTTATTAGGTCCATAAAAGTTGCAGGCGCATTTGTTAAGCCAAAAGACATCACTAGGAATTCATAGTGGCCATATCTAGTTCTGAAAGTAGTCTTTGGAATATCCTAGTTTTGAATTCGAAGTTAATGATAGACAGACCGTAAATCAATCTTTGAGAAATATTGCGTACCTTGAAGTTAATAAAATAAATCATCAATCCTGGGCAAGGGATATTTGTTCTTCACAGTAACTTTATTTAATTGCCTGTAGTCAATGCACAATCTTAAAGTTCCCTCCTTCTTCTTTACGAACAATACCAGGGCTCCCCAAGGAGAGGTATTGGGATGAATAAAACCTTTGTCCAACAATTCCTGCAACTACACTTTCAACTCCTTTAGTTCTACTGGTGCCATACAATATGAAGGAATAGAAATAGGATCAGTCCTAGGAATAACATCAATACGAAACTTAATTTCCTACTCCGGTGGCAGCCTAGGTAAATCTTCTGGAAAAACATCCAGAAATTCTCAAACTACTGGTACACTTTCTACTTTAAGTTCTGATGCACTAGTATTTCGTATGAATGCCAGATAAGCTTCGCAACCCTTTCTAATCATTTTACTGGCACATAAGGCTGAAATTAAGTTGACAGGGGCATTTCCCTTATCTCCCTGGAATACAAAGACTTCTCTGTGTGGCATATGGAAACTGATCAACTTATTACGATAATCAACACACGCATGATGAGTAGATAACCAATCTATACCCAGGATAACATCAAAATCTACCATATCTAGTATAATTAGGTTAGCAGGCAAAACAGTTCCACAAACTTTAATTTTACAAGAAGAAATCATTTTACAGGTTGCTAATGTCTACCCCAAAGGAGTGGATACCAACAGCTGTGATGGTAAAGGTTGTCAAGGTCTCACTAATTGTGAGGCCAAATAAGTGGATATGAAGGAATGGGTTGCACTCAAATCAAATAGCACATAAGCAAACATAAAGTCTACAACCAGAGTACCTATAACTACTGCATCTAAAGTCTGAGCCTCTTGTCTCGTCAAAGTAAAAAGTCGAGCAGTAGTGTTCAAACCCCTGCCACGGCTCCTGCTAGAAGATCCTCTACTCCTTCCTCTAGTAGCAGGTCCAGTCACTAAAGGTCTAGTGAATGGAGTACCACTCGATGTACCAAAAGCTCTAGCACTACCAGGAGAAGCAGTCAGCTAAGGACAATCTCTCTTCAAATAGCCTTCTTGGCCGCACTGATAACAAACTCTAGCCGTCCGTCTGCACATGCCTGAATGTATCCTTCCACAAGATTGGCACAACTCTGGTGCCCCATTTTAGGTGAAGCAGAGGGGCTAAAACTAGATCCCCCAGAGGAATGATGACTAGAAGCAAAAGTACCAGAGGGTCCTTTGGAACGAGGGGTGCTTGAGGCTGTGGATCTTTGTCTCTCTGTAAGCCCACTAAAACCTTGAGTTCTAGATTTCTTTCAAGAATCTCCTTGAAATTCTCTACCTTGACTTCTCTTTTTGAACCTTGCCTCCAGATGAAGTGCCCGACTGTAAACTTGTTCATAAGTGCTATCCTCAGTGAATGCTATAGTATTAAAATATCTATCATTCAAACCGCTAACAAATCTCCAAGCTTTTTCTTGATCATTGGATACCATGCTGCTTGCAAACTGAGAAAGATGAAGGAATTGAGCATCATACTCCACAATGGATAATCCTTCTTGTTTTAGATTTTAAAATTCTTGCATCTTCGCAAATCATTGTCCCGAAAGGAAGAATTGCTAAAGAAAAGCTGCATGAAATGCTTCCCAGGTATTTTCTCCCTTTTCGAGGAACCACGACCTACCCATCCTTAATACCAAGTAGTAGCATCATCATCTAACTGAAATTCAACTAGCTATATGCGTACTTCATCTGGACATTTTAGAACCTGACATATTCATTCAATTTGATTCAGAAATATCAATGGATCCATTACTAACCCAATACCAGAAAATCTAGGAGGCTTAAGGTTCTGGAATCTGTCTATAAAAGTGAAAATATCAACAATAGATGGTGGAGGGGTGGAGGCATCTGTGTTTCAGTCACCCTTTCTTATTTTTGAGCTCCTTATTGAGTCATCTTATTCATGAATTCGACCATCAAATTTCTAAAATCTATAAACCATGCAGGTGCCTTCGAGGAAGATGGTCCAGTTGAGATCCCCGAAGTAAAAAGAGCTTTGGTATTTAATCGGGAACTTTCTGCTTGTTCTTTGTGAGTAGAATGGCCTCTACCTTTTATTCTACCCCAACCCTGAGGAATAGCCTGCGAAGATGATGATGGTTAAGGTGTCTCACTGGATGATTCTTCCATCTGGTATCCTCTAGGAAAATGTATGTTTGGAGGCATTGTCCTATATAAAGCAAGGAGATTGATCTTAAGCAATAATTAATAGACAAGCTCATAGAATTTGAAAAATTATGGAAATGCAAAAATTATTGGTATACATTCATGATGGGGGTATCACCATATCCTCATTTATGTATCGTGCTACCGGATGCACTAATATAAACTTGGTATGCCTATCCCATGATGGCAGTTGGAGACTCTATTATGTACCTAAATTCTAGACCATGCTCTGATACTAACTTTGTTATGCCCCAACCTATGGAACATAACCGATGTAGAGAGTTACCATCCGGAACCCATTTCTATCAAGAAACCCTCTACAAGCCTTTCTATGCAGTAGTGACTCAACATACCAATGCCTATAAATTTCTCTACAACAAGTATAAATATTATAATTTCTATTGAAAATTTGATAGAATTTCTCCTGTTTTTCGGACATTTGGCCATATGGCCTACATAGAAAACATCAAGGGCTACATGCCCACCAAACCTGTATGACAACATGATATTAAACAGTGGCCCAGACTACTATATACCTGTCCTATTAGGTAGCCAGACAACATACCAACATATATATATATATATATATAACCCTACAAACTACTAACACTGCCATCATGAGTATACCTGAAAGTTCCGCCAAAGTAATCTACTCACTAAATGAGCAGATATGGAATCTGGATGGGATGGAGGAACAGAAGGAGACTCCTGAGGCTCTGAAAAATAGGAAACAAAGAAAGGTGAATTTCATTGAAACTCAGTGAGTAAGCAATCCCCATACTCACTCCAAAATCCTACTTAGTAATCATGGTAATCCAGTAAATAAAATATGATAGTTCACATACTATTACAATTATAAAATATGATGTCAGAGCAACAAATAATTAACATGATATGAACATAAGACAATATACTCTAAAACTTGTAAAATATATTCCTATTAGTATATCAACATACTCAACTGAAATCCCGTAAGGGCAATCACAAGAGGGAACCATCATCACATAGCCATAATCTATCTGACACGTCTGCCAGATTCTTATACTATATAATAACTATCCCTGTCCCGCCTTATTTCTTCATCACATAATCACAAGTGCACTCACAGGTTCCCAATGAGTTCCCTGGTGATTTCAGGACCTTTTGATAAACCAATTCTATCATATAGTTTAATATTCTCTTTTAAGAAGCAAAATGCCCAACTATACTTAGTAGGTTCAAACCACTTACATTAATTCATCAAGTAGAAAATAAATATTTCCAATTTGAGTAACATAAGATAAAACAGACAATATCTAAAGCATATTACAGTAAACCATCTCTCATACATATACTAAGTAAAAATCGGTTCAATACTGCTTTGATCTAAATAATTAAGATTCATCATCAAAGTGATTAATTAAATTAGATATATATAGTAATAAATTTCTATTTACATAATGGGATTTAGCAATGAGGAGAATTGTTTACTTACCTCAACACTTCTTCAAATAGTTTAGCTAAATACTTGCTGAAATCTCACAATTTTGGGACAGATGTTTGCAGTGATTTACCAGTCACACCTTTAACACAAGATAATCACAAAATGCCCAATTTATTCAGAAATTTCCCTTAAGGGTTCTGACTAAATTTCTTGAAATCTATCTAGAAAATTTGCAATAAAATAAATCCTATGATTTAGAAATATTCACCAGCTCTTAATGTGCCAGTGAGGAGCTCAACTTGAGTTGGAAAATTTGCCAGTGACCAAAATCGAACCAGCTTCCAATGGAATCCAAAAATTCAACTATTCATGGAGAAGAGAAGAGAAGATGAAGCTCGACCAGAACAGTACCAATCAAACCCAATTTTTTTTTGCCAAAACCCAGCTGGCCGTGGAAGAAAGGGGTGCCGTTGGCTAGTTGATGCTTACTGAACAGAGTAGCTTTGGCACTAGTTGGAAGGGAAGAGACGCGACCCCAAGAAGGAAGAGGAAGGCCAAAAAAAAGGAAGCTACCGCTTGTCACACCGTGAGCCACCGCTCACACGACATTCAGTCAAAACCAGTTGACAGGGAGAGGAAGAAATGCTAGCGAAAATGGAACCTTGGAGCGTTGGAGAAGGGTGCAAATCGCTGGCAAGCCGGCGGATGGTGGCGTTGAAGAGGGAGAAGTCGAGAGAGATATGGAGGAGGAGCCGGAAAAGAAGAAAGAAGAAGAAAAAGCCAAGGGAATGTGAGAAATTTTGGAATTAGAAATTTCTGGAGAAAAGGGAGAATGCTTACGGGAAAAGAAATGGCTGGGGGAAAAGTTGTAATTAAAATTTTTTTTTTGGAAATCACACATTAGCCCCAACAATTTGGCTTAATTCAAGTTTCACCCCACCCCAAACAAAACTTTTGCATTCTAGTCCTTGCCAATCTTTCACTTTAGTCCCGTATTATTATTATTATTATTATTATTATTATTATTATTATTATTATTATTATTATTATTATTATTATTATTATTATTATTATTAT